>LNAC01000354.1:0-191927 GCA_002007465.1 Ailurus styani
TGAAAATGGCGGCTCCCAGTCTCCGACCCGGAGGAGCCAAGAGCCTGGGGCCTCAGTCCTCGGCGCGCCTCAGAGAAAAGCAGTCCCTCCCGTCTCCTGATCTCCAGCCGCGCTCCGAGCTCCCCCGGCCTGTGACCGAGCGTCTCTGTCTCTGGCGCGGCCCCGTTTAGAATCTCCGAACCCGGCAAATTCCTGCAGCCGCTCCCGCGCCGCTGCTCCCGGAGGAGGAAGGTGAGTCTCTCCGGGTCTGCCGCCCGTGGGGTCCCCGCTCACAGATCAGTGGCCCGNTGCAGCCGCTCCCGCGCCGCTGCTCCCGGAGGAGGAAGGTGAGTCTCTCCGGGTCTGCCGCCCGTGGGGTCCCCGCTCACAGATCAGTGGCCCGGCTGCGCTTCAGATCACAGCCCAAGGTAACCCCGAGCTGAGAGACACCTCAGCTCAGCTCCGTCTCTCCTGCTGGCTTCCTTCTGAGACCTGGGAGCTCGGTCGCGCTCAGACACCCCTGGTCTTTTTGTGTCCCCGTGGGTCCTGAGACCACACTGTCCCTGCAGGGGCTTCACCCCCCGCTTGGTCTCTGGGGCGACGTCCCTCAGTGGAGCCGACTTCTAACAGTTCCGAGTCTGTGCCCCGCTGCTCGCTCCCTTGCCGGGAGCCGGCCATCCCCCCGGGGTCTATCTTCCCGTCGCCTCAGATTCACTTCTCCGCACGACCTACGTTCCAGAAGGCGGTCGATTTTGAGTTCCTAGAATTGCAGCTCTTCTTCTCTTTGGTCTCCAGTGGAATTTGTAGGTGTTCAGAATAGTTTTATAGCTCTCTGGGTGAATTCCTGGGACCTGATGATAATCGGTCTCCTACTCCTCCGCCATCTTGCCGCTCCTCCTAGATTTTATTTATTTATTTGACAGAGAGAGAGAGATCACAAGTAGGCAGAGAGGCAGACAGAGAGAGAGGGGGAAGCAGGCTCTCTGCTGAGCAGGGAGCCCAATGAGGGGCTCGATCCCAGGACCCTGGGATCATGACCTGAGCCAAAGGCAGAGGCTTTAACCCACTGAGCCACCCATACATTAATCTATATAAAATAACTCAACACAAAGATTGGTGGCCTTCTAACTACTTTTCTTGATATGAAGTCCAGCACATTGTTAACTATAAGAAGGAATTTTTGGGGGTAGTTTTATTTTACTCATTCATTCAGTTATGCCTTCAACAGTCTATATTAAAGACTGCGTGACAGACATGGAGCTACTGGGGGGTGGCAGAAGACGCCACCCCTCAAAATAGGTCACTTCTGGCATAGGGATTATTTTGAGCTAAACGTACTGGAAAAGCAGCAGGTGCAAGAAGATCACACTGATCTTTCCTTGTACTTCCTGAAAGCAGGAGAGGGTACTCCAGGGTAAAAGCTGCCCTCCTTATATATTAGGAGGAGAAAACATTCTTATCACGAGAGACAGAGAACTGAGATTGAGAGAAAGAGTTGCCAAAATAACTCTTATCTTCCTTTGGTCTCCCCAGGACATCTTTGTTCCTTTTTCACAATTACTAACTACTCTTTGCTCAAGCTAGTACTTAGAAACTCTTGTGCCTTCCTGCTTTTTGGGGGCCTTCATTTTCTTGTGGAAACGGCTATGTACATGTAAGATAAAATCTGTATGTTTTCCTCTTGAAATTTCCTAGGAAGAGCAATAAACGTGTCTTGATAGTTATCACAAACTCCTTTCAAGCACACCTGAGTGGATGTGAATGAGGTGACTTTTAGAAAACACCTAAGGATGGGGGCTGACTACCAGGGGAACCAAGCAGGTGATTAGAGAATTAGAACTTTCTATCCCACCCTCCCCCCACACCAAGGGAGGGGAACAGGCCTGGAGGTTGAATCAATTGCCAAAGATCACTGACTTAGTCAATTGTGTCTGTGTAATGATGCCTCTATAAAAATCCAAAAAGACAGGGTTCAGACAGTTTCCAGGTTGGAAAACCAGAATGCATCCAAATGTTATGCTCCAAACTCCACGGGGATAGAGGCTTCTGAGTTCGGAACCCTGCCATATGTATTTCTTCAACTAGCTGTTGATTCATATCCTTTCTATCCTCTGTACTAAACTGTTAATCTAGAAAATAAACGGGTTTTCTTGGTTCTGTGAGCCACTCCAGCAAGTTTGTCAAATTCAAGGAGGGGGTCATGGGGTCTGATTTATAGCCGATCAGTCAGACTACAGGTGAACAATCTGAATTTGGGACAGGCATCTGTAGTGGGGGGCAGTCTTGTGGGGCAGAGCCCTCCATCTGTGGAATCTGATGCCATCTTTAGGTGGACAGTGTCAGAATTGAGTTACATTTGTGGGACAGTTGGTCACCGTCTACAAAGAATTAGAGAATTGCTTGGTTCTATGGGGAGAAAACCCTCACAATGGAATTGATATCAGAATTGAAATGTCCTGGGAGTGTGGCTTTGTGACTAATGAGAATGTTCTCTCTGGTTTCCACAGCTGGGGGGTGCAGGTTATTGGACTTGTATCAGGTAGTTAGTTAGCTGGCTGGGTACCCTGAACACAAAATGACAAGCAGAATACCCTTTGCCAGGTCACGCTAGTTCTCAGGGGAGTTTGTCTGAATAAAGGTGTCTCGGTCCATAAGGGGCCTTTGTCATCTCCACCTTAGTTGCCTTGTTAGCTCTTACAAAGTCTCGTCCTAGTATTGCCTGACCAGTATCACAGATGAGCAGGTCTGTGACTGGACCATCATGTTCACGGGAGAACCAGAGAGAAGTTTTCACAAACACGAACTGTTCTTACTGTCTGTGACAATGAAGGTCTTGATTTTATGAAGCTATTGTTTAGGAGTAATTCCGAATCTTGGATGGGGCTGCAACATTGCCTCTTCTATAAGGAAGCCTCTTGTGTCCATAGTTAAGTCATAGAAAGGCTTATTGCTTTGGAGTCACATTGAAATAGATATACCTCTGGGGCGCCTGGGTGGCACAGTCTGTTGAACATCTGACTCTTGGTTTCAGTTCAGGTCATGATCTCAGGGCTGTGATCTCAGTGTTGTGAGATCAAGCCCTGTGTCTGGCTTCACGCTTAGCATGGAGTTTGCTTAAGACTTTCTCTCCCTCTGCCCCTCTGCCCTGCTCCTTCTCTGTCTCTCTCCCTCTCTAGCTCTCTAAAATAAATAAATAAATCTTTTTCTGAAACAAGGAAATAGGTATACCTTTAAAGACTTTGGCTTTTATATCTAAAAAATGTTAGCTTTCATCCTAAACAAATATCCTATTAACACCTATGGGAAGATCAGATTGAAAAAGGTGGGAGCAGGGGGGAGAAAAAGATACAAGAGAATGCTTTGGCTGGTTTAAGATTCCCTCGACAAGAGTAGGTGGCAGAGATCAGACTAACAGCAAAAATTAAGAAATGCCGAAGACACTGAAGCAAGCTTGAAATCTACATAGGCCCTGATAGCTCCCCATCTTCCCCCGCCCCCAAAAGTTTGACAAGGTCGCTGAGAACATGCAGGAGGGCTCAATTTATGTTCCTTACTCTAACCAAAGTGCATTGATTCCAGGCCGTTCCATATTTTGCCCCTTCCCATGACACACAATTCCTTGGACTATCCTACACTTAAACAAAAAAATTAAATGGTGGTAGGTAACCCAAGATTTCAGATAATAGGAAAATGTGCCTCTGAATTCCTTCTTAGAGAAATCCTATATCCTTTCTCAAGCCCTTAGAGATGTAAATATTCCAGAAGATAATTCTGGGCTAATATAACCCCTGAGACCAAAAAAAAAAAAAGAAAAAAAAAGAAAAAGAAAAAGAGTCTTTAAAAAACAAAACAAAACAAAAAACTTCTATTTGGTATTTCCACAGGGTCCCCCACCCCAAAGTTAGTCCACAGCCTCCATAAAATTTCCTATCAAAGGCAAATAAAAATCTTAAAATTCTTTCCCATAAACGCTGATAAGAAGCTTTAGCAATTACTGAACAGGTAACTTTAACTTGTTCCATCTGCCTAAAACACAGACTTCAGATTAAGTAATAGTCATCATCATCATCACAATAGTAATAATGCAAAGAGGACATCAACTTATAGAAGGAGGTATAAATACAGATACAGAATTTACTAACTCATGGAAGAGATTTAAAATGAAAACTCTAAGATCACCATTTACATCTGCTTACATGTTTACAGATGCCTCTATATACATACGTATGCTTATATGTATGTGTTGTTTTATGTATTTACTACCTTTGGATGTTATTGCCAAAATTAATTCATAAAGGAGCTCTGCTTTAACTGGTTTTAAAAATAATAAGTGCTTATATGAAATAACTATTTAAAAAACTCTCAGAAATACAGAAACTAACCCAGACGGTTTTCAAGATCATGTGATCTGGGATAATCTTCAGTAAGTAAAAGGTAGTTTAACTTTGTTGGTTTAATAAAAACAGATGTCTTTAGAGTTGTCAACATTAAATATGATGCAGACTCAGAACTTTTTCTACGAGGGTTTACTAGTCAAATAAGTTTATGTTATCTCTACTAGATGTTTAAGTTACAGAAATTTAAATTTTCAATCTAAGAATAAAATGTACAATAAAAATAAACTATTTGATGTATGTCAAACACAGCAGTAAAAAAAGAAAAAGAAAAAGGTTGGGGACAGCTGTATATTTTAACTTCCAGTTTCTTTGCTTCTCTAAATTTTTTCTGATACTTGCCTCATTTGTCAACAAGAAAAATATGACCATGGCCAGCTTTGTTAAATGTCTCATTAAATTTTCATGAGTAATTCAAGTGAAATGGTTAAAAACAAATAAGTTAAATAAATGTAGGTAGGATAAAGTTTACAAATGAACTTTTCAACAATAATTATGTTTTACAATGTGTTTATTTTTTATTTTTAAATTATTTTTAAAGATTTTATTTATTTATTTGACAGAGAGAGAGAGATCACAAATAGGCAGAGAGGCAGGCAGGGCGGGGGGGGGGGGGGAGCAGGCTCTCCACCGAGCAGGGAGCCCAATGTGGGGCTCAATCCCAGGACCCTGAGATCATGACCTGAGCTAAAGGCAGACGCTTAACCATCTGAGCCACCCAGGTGCCCCTACAAAGTGTTTAGATAAAAGTATATTCTAAAATATTTTTGGTAACTTGAAATCTTACAGTTATACTAAATTAAATGATGGATATTCACTATCTAATTTCTAAATAATACAATACTGAAATATTAATCACCAAATGTATAGTTTACCTACTTTTGGCTTCTTATTTGAGAGAGACAAGATATTTCAATCAGTAAAGATGCTTTTCACCACACTGAAAAATTGTACTATGAGGAAACACATACGTTTAGAAATTATGAATGACTTATTCATAAATTTGGTAACCTACAGAATGTTGATAGATGAAAAACAGTTCACAACTACTTAATTCCTGGTTTTCGCTGGAAATTAGGGAATTCTAATAAATGTATGTATAAAAAACTGCTAGGAATAATGAAGGTAGAGGGAAGAAACCATATGCAAAGTTTAAAGAAAAATGTGATGTGTTTGTGGTAAGGGAAGGTATGAGGTGTAAAGAATCTGTTTTGTTAGGGAAGAGTAATTTTGTCCTAGTTAAGGATAGTTAAATGTTGTTTAAAATTTTTAAAAAGGAAGATAAAGGACAAAAAAACCTAACTGGATATAAAAAGAGAGAGAAGACAGTCTTGTGTGGTTAAGCTGGCTAAAATTTAATGAATTTATTAAAAGGGCTTTTAAAAAATTAGCGTCAATATCAGTACTGTGTCCATACAACAGTAGAATTTAATTTCCTTTCTTAGTTAAAAGATCAGTTTTCCTAGATTGTTGTAAAAGACTTTCTTTACCTGTTGAATAATCTGCCTAGAAAACATAAGAACTGTGTTATATCAAAATAATTTCCTGTGCTTCATGTTGTCTTTATTGGATCTTTGATAATTTGAGAAAACAGAGTCTTTTCAATATTGAAAGAGCTAAGGTATTCTTTACAATCATGTAATCTTCAATACTTATCTTTGAGATCTTCTATTATCACTTTGTTACATAGGTAGCTAAGAATTGTTTCACAGTGATCTGTGAGCTTATTTGTTTAAGTGTTCAAGTCTTTTGACATTTTTGACAAACTTCCCAAATCGAATTCTAAGTAAACTCTTTTTGACTTCAAACTGACTTTGAGATTGCCCAGAGGGTCCCTGGAAAATCTCAAAAGAATGTGTTCTCTGACTTTGAAAAAAAAAAAAAAAAGAGAGAGAGAGAGAGAGAGACAGAGAGATAGATGTTAAACTAACTAGGTTTATATGTTAAAATACACGAGAAACATTATCAAATAAGAAGTAATGTTAAGGGGCACCTGGGTGGCTCAGTGGGTTAAAGCCTCTGCCTTCGGCTCAGGTCATGATCTCAGGGTCCTGGGATCGAGCCCCGCGCGTCGGGCTCTCTGCTCGGCAGGGAGCCTGCTTCCTCCTCTCTCTCTGCCTACTTGTGATCTCTCTCTCTGTGTCAAATAAATAAATAAAATCTTTAAAAAAAAAAAGAAGAAGTCATGTTAAACCTTTAGATTATATTCATATGGGCATTTGTTACCAATATAAAAGTTTCAGAAATTATATTATATGCAAATTGAATTATATCCAAATTTAGAGAAATATGTCAAAGTCTTTATACTGGGTAATCAGGCATAATTCCAGTTATTATCTGGGAATGTTGTATGCCAAAGAAATAAACAAATTTCTTTGTCAATTGCATTATAATGAACTCTCACCAGATCTTTAACCATGTCTATTTTTGAGTCTTCACATTCAAAAACTTCTGTTTTACTCTGATGCTTTTCTGAAAGCTTTTGTGATCAACTATGGGCAAAAAGTGCTCCACCTTAAAAGAGACTCATAGAAAGGACTCTAACAACTACTATAGTGTCCAGGTTCTAATAACTTCAAAATCATACCGGTGAGCTGGATGAGAATTTCCAGAATTCTAATAAAGAAACCGATGAATTCAGAAAACTGCTAACCCAAGATCAAGCAGAGCAAGGGTTGATTATATGGGGTGGGGGACGCCGGGGTGGTTCACTCAGTAAGTATTTGCCTTTGGCTCAGGTTGTAATCCCAGGGTCCTGGGATCGAGTCCCACATCAGGCTTCCTGCTCAGCTTCTCCCTCTGCCTGCCACTCCCCCTGCTTGTGTGTGTGTTCTGTCAAATACAAAAATACCTTCTACTTGTTCTTTTGTTTGAAACGCTACTGGTTCTTTAGCACCTTGTGTTCCAGATTTAATGAAAGCTTTATTTTTTTTCTTTTCACTTAAGCTAACTGTAACTTGCAACAATTTAGTAGACTACACCTTTGTAAACAAAATGAAACATTTATTTTTCTCCCTAGCTGGTCCCTCTTGAATTCAGAAACTCTTATGAATATTGTTATTTTCATGGAAATATAAAATTTGCATAAGTTCAATAAGAATCTGTTCCCCTTATAACAGGACACAATTGGAAGCATCAGTTATATTACCAAGGCGCTGGCAGAAATGTCATATTTGAAAACAACGTGCACAGAATCAGATAGGACCAGATTAAGAAACTGATTTTGAGGTTATGGGGCCAATGCTTACAAAACACTCTCGGACTACTGGCCTGGTGCCCGGCTTATCTGTAGGTAATGGAAGTGAAGTCTGTTGGCATGTTCTTGGTGTAGCTTCTTAGACTCAAAAGGCTTTTAAAAGTCCAATCTGAGATTCCTCATGAAAAGCTCCAGTAAAGCAGACTTAAAGAGCATATAGGATAGATAAATCGCTATTGTTGCTGCACTTACATAAATTATGAGAAGAACTTTAAGGAGACTAGACTTATTTTGCAAACAGATTAGTCTTATTTAGATTATCTTTCATAAAACCGGGAAGGATCATAGGGCAACAATTCTATGTTTCAATAAAAACTATAGCATAGCCTTGTGGGTTGTTAAACCGTGTCATGGTCATGGACTTTGAGCTTTTCTTCCTCTTTGTAGACTGTCTCCTGCCGTTTTGTGCATTTTGTCAGTAGGTAACATTTCCAGTTTTGCTCTTGTCCTCCAGACTTGACATCACTGAGAAGTGTAACTGCCTTTTTTCTGAAGTCGGGCGAACTGAGCCTGGGTGACGGGATAGGAACCTCAAAGGAATCCCCACAACAGATCGTATTTATGAACAACTTTTACCCCTGCTGCCACCTCGGCCACTCGGAAGGGTCACTCAGTAGAGAATAAAGGTTGTGTGGATATATGACTTGTCATATATAGGGTCTTGTTCCTGTTGCTTCTCCCTGTAAATTTTAGATTCCCACTTGTCAGACATCATAGGTCTTTAGTTTTAAACATGGTATGAAGGCTGATTTGGGATTGTGGAAACAGCAGGGTCCTCCATACACTGTTGACTGATTTACTCATTCCTTTGTGCTCAAATATGTCTCTCTCTCACAGAGACATGAAAACTTTTTTCTTCTGTGAAATAACTAGCTATAGTAAAAGAGGGTAAATCTCATTCTCCCATCCATTCTTAGTTGATACTAGAATTTAAGCCTTAGCAGATGGTATGACTTTTAATGTGATGATGCTAAAAATGCCACATCTCACACTCTGATCTAACTCTTGGGTATCTCCACGTTTTCTGTCATCACAGACTTTGCTGCCCGAAACAGAAGTCGTGTCCTGCCTGCCCACTTTTTCCTCTTCGTTCCCTGTCTCAGCTGTGTGTCTGTGATGGGAAGAGCTCCTTCCCTCACTGCCAGCCCAGGTGAGTCACAGAATTAGGAAGTAGCAACAGGCAAGACATATATCAACATCCAGCTGAGGGAAGAAAGCTGCCTTTCTAAGGTGTGAGAAACCTAAGGTGCCAGAAAGACACAAAGAGCACCACCTACAACCATAACAACTTCCAGGCACGTGCAAGTCACTCCATTTTTCAATTCTGACCTTACGGTGGTGTATTTGTCAAGGTAGGCAGGTAGAACAGATTATATTCCGGAGTTGTATTTGTATGATTTATAATTTTTGATCATTTAAGTGTATGAGGGACGCCATTTGGACTGTCATCCCAGTTCCCAAAAATTTTAGTAAGGTCAAAATGATGCTATTTGGGGAGGTGACAGTTTCCTCCTTGAAACCTGTGGCACTAGGGAGAGGAGATTCATGCTTGTGCAAGATGTCTGAGGCTTTCTGTTCCAGACTCTAGGGGATAACTAGAGAAAAACAAAAGCAGACAATAATGGGAGTCGGACTGCCCAAACGATCTTCCTTCTGTTCCCTCTTAGGTTCAAAGTCTTCCCCTAATCCTCTGCTTCGTGGCAACACTGAGCAGAAGAATGAGGATGGCTGGGACAGAGACAACAGAGAAGACTGTAAAAATGTATATGGCCCAAGACAAGTTTTGAGACTTGCTTAATTTTGTAAAAAGAGTAGCAGTCTAGCAAAATGGAGGTATTGGGAGGAAGACCTGGAGGTGGTGGGGAGAAAAAAGGAACATGGGGCACAGAAAGTCAATGCAAATGGTGTTTTTCAGTGGCCTAGGAGGTGACCCCATGGTCATATCCAGGTGATTTGAGGTCAGTGCTTTCTTAAGGTGGAAAGGATGAAAAAAGCTAGAGAGCATGTGTGTTTATGTGTGTTTGGCAGGTAGGAGGCAGGGACATTGGTTTTCCATCTCCATTGCCTACATCCCTACTGTTTCAAGTTTCTCGCTGGAAATTCTGGTATAGATCTGCTTGACTGTGTGTGTGTGTCTGTTTCTTAGGCAAGATGCCCATCAGAAGAGGAAGCAGAGTAGTCCTGTAATCTCTGTTTCTTCCTTCCTCAAGAGCAGGTATTAGAGACCCATTCCAGCAAAGACCTACACATCACTGGCCTAGGGAGGAGAAGCCTAAAGGGATCATAGGTCTGAAATGCAAAGTTGGCCAACCCTCCTCTCTGCCCCCTCTCTGCCCAAAGCAGTGCGTGCCACCTAAAGCAAGGTACAAATTCATATATTGGGGTACAAGAAAAAATAGAACTTCTTTTTAAAAAGTTCTTGTTCATCATTTACAAAATGTTTGACATATTGGTACACTAACAAACACATCGATAGAGCATGCTCTAAATTTCTTTACTGATGGTCTCATCAAACGTTTTAAGACCATGCTTTAGTGGAGTCCAAACTCCCTTTGGACGGTCTGCTAGAAGCTCTGGCATGATTAGGCTAACACATGCCTTGTGTTTCATGCTTAAGCAGTTCCAAACTTCCACAGTTCTGGCACATACCGAGAAGTGAGGAAAGCAGAGGACAGGACAAAAAGAAAGCTAAGCAAAGACAAAGTTTCTCCTAATGTCTATTTTCAGCTTGTTCCCGTGTGGAAAATGTATGGCACGACAAAGTTATCCCACCTTTCCGCAAGGGGGCCAGGCTTTTGTCTGCCTTTATCAGTCAGCCCCGAGTACCTGAGGTCCTTCGAGGAAAGCAAAACCTTCCAGGCACTTCCAGGTGAGTGAGCTCCCATCAGCTGAAGGTAATTCTCTGGAGAGGCTGCAGCTCTGAGCTGTTAGCTGTTAGCTTTCATAGCAGCTGGGGAATTTTGTGTGCCCATTTGATTTAAGGGGATGGGGTAGATCAAGTACCAAGGGCATTGCTATATTTTGTCACATTGATATTTACAAATCTGTCATGAGCTTTACAGGAGTGATACTCATGTGAGAACATAACCATTGTATTCTCGGTCAACACACTAACTGCAAACTTGGTAACTTATAGTCTTGTGCTGTCTTTCCTTTAAACATGATTCTGTTTTGGTTAGCTAGTATTTCCAAAACCTGACTTTTTTCCCTAAATACTTTAGTCTCTACGTCTTCCTTTATACCTGGATAATTTCTTTTCACCTATAAGACTTACCTTGATGCCAATTTCTCTGGGAAGACTTCCTTGATCCTTTTAAAGCTGGGGATGCTTTTCTACTACTCAGTTCTCATAAACACCTCCTATACTCCTGAGTCATTATGTCATAGGATTAGCCCACTGTGTGACTGAATCCATCAGGGCTCGGTCACAAAAGCAGAAACCACTCCATGTTTACTGGGCTTACATGATTTGCTGCAGAAATGAGGGGCTTCCTTGACCACTGGAAGAGCTGAGGAAGTCATGAAGGTGGGGGAGCCCAGGGGAGGGACGCCAACACTGAAGACCTAGCAGGAAGTCACAGTGAGGGCTGGTCTCAGAAACTCACCAGGAAGATGCCGGCACTGGAGAAGCACTGTCTGGTGCTCAAGAGTTCAGCAAGGAGCCACTCTGAATCCCTCATCTTCTCCTGAGTCCGGCTGCAGTTGCCTCTAACGTATACCGCTCCTCCTTCTCTTCCCAAATCTTGAGCGACTTCCTCTTATGGGACGCTCCAATCCCCAGGAAGGGGATTTTTTTAGAGCAAACCTTAAAGGGGACCATGGTGATGCTGAGTGGACCACAGAGTATGAGCTCCTTCTAAGCTCCAGAATGTACCTCAATCATCTTTACATTTTCAGTGATTAATTTCAGTTCCTGGGAATTAGAGGTGCTCCATAAATGTTCATGAAGTGATTGAATAAGTGAATGAGAGGACAATGGCTCCCTGAAACCAATGGTTTGGGTTGTACTACAAAATGAGATGGGGGTGCCTGGGTGGCTCAGTTGGTTAAGCAGCAGACTCTTTTTTTTTTTTTAAGATTTTATTTATTTATTTCACAGAGGGAGAGAGATCACAAGGAGGCAGAGAGGCAGGCAGAGAAGAGAGAGGGGGAAGCAGGCTCCCCGCTGAGCAGGGAGCCCAATGTGGGCCTCGATCCCAGGACCCTGAGATCATGACCTGAGCCGAAAGCAGAGGCATTAACCCACTGAGCCACCCAGGCGCCCAAGCAGCAGACTCTTGATTTTGGCTCAGGTCCTGATATTGGGGATTGTGAGGTGGAGGCCTGCCTGAGCTCCGGGATGGTATGGGGCCAGCTTCAAGATTCTCCCTCTCCCTCTGCTCCTCTCCCACTCTCTCTTACAAAAAAAAAAAAAAAAAAAAAAAAAGATGCTCTGAAAGATCAATGGTCATCTCTGAAAAATATTTAATTTTTAAATTATTTTAATTTTTAATTGAAATATGACCTACATTATTACATCGGTGTACAGCAGTGGTTCCACAATTATATGCGTTATGAAATGCTCACCACACTTAGTTACCATTTGTCACCAAAGTCACAATATTATTGAGTATTCCCTATGCCGTGCTTTTCATCCCTGTGACTTATATATTTTATAACTGGAAGTTTGTACTGCCTGATCCCCTTCACCTATCCCTGCATTTCCTCCTCTCTGGCAACCACTAGTTTGTTCTCCATGTTTATGAATCCATTTCTCCTTGTTTTTGTTTGTTCATTTGTATTTCTTTTTAGATTCTACATGTGAATTCATATGGAATTTGTATTTCTCTGGCCTATATTACTAAACCTCTAGATCCATCCATGTTGTCTCACAAGGCAAGATTTCATTCTTTTTTATGGCTGAGTAATATTCAACCGTGTATATATACCACATCTTCCAGAAGAATTTTATATTTGGTAACTTATGGTAGTGATAGTAGCAATTCAGGATTATATGTTTCCAAAGCTGACAGGAACTGTCACATTTCTGAAATCTAAAATCCTAGGTAGGAGGGACTCTTCACTCTCAGTGTGCTGGAGAGCCCAATCTCTGCATTACTATCTCTGCAGGATTCTTTCTTAGTTCTTCCAGTGCCCAAGAACTATGTGCATATAAAGTGAGCCGCCACTAGGTGGGACTCTTGCTTGTTTGTTGTAGTAGATCCTTGATTGTTTCCAGACAGGTAATTGACTAAAATGGAGACAAATGTTACACCTTCATGAAAGCAATTAAACTGTCCCTCAGGGGCGCCTGGGTGGCTCAGTGGGTTAAAGCCTCTGCCTTCAGCTAAGGTCATGATCTCAGGGTCCTGGGATCAAGGCCCACATCGGGCTCTCTGCTCAGTGGGGAGCCTGCTTCCTCCTCTCTCTCTGCCTGCCTCTCTGCCTACTTGTGATCTCTCTCTCTGTCAAATAAATAAATAAAAAATCTTTAAAAAAAAAACTGTCCCTCAAACCTTAGCTATAAAATTGAGGTCAAATTGAGGTCAGCTGGTGTAAGATACATACCACTTCAAACAAGAACCACTGCAAACATAAAAATCCGAGTCTAACGTCGTTTCTATAACACTTTCACCATTTCAGAGTTACAACACAACTGGCACTAGAATCTTGTTCTCTTTGGTGTTCCCAGGGGCTCTTTTCCCCAGTTACCCTGTTCTTGCTTCCTACGAAGGGGGGATGATTCAGAGCCTTATTGTTTTCTGAAACACCAGAGGAGGGTAGGGAAACACTTTTTTCCCCAGCAGGTGAGTAGGCACTCATATTAGTTCAAATTATGGCCAAGAAACAGCTGATCATGATAATTAAAGGCAAAATTCCTACAACATGTGTAAAAAAGTCTTTCCCTTAAAGATCTAAAAATTTCTAACTATGACTAAAATTTCCCTGACTTCCTACACTTTTTTTAAAGTACAAAAGTAACACATATTCATTGAATAAACTCAGAAAATAAAGATAAGCAAAAAAATGAAAAATCATTCATTTCAGCTCCAATAAGCAATAAATATTTTAATGAATGTTTTCATGGTCCTTTGTTATTCATTCACTTATATTGCTGATTGACTTGGTACACTCTTAATACACACTCTGTGTGCCAGGCCCCATGCTAGGTACGAGTTTGCAAAGAAAAACAAGATAGGCTGTCTCTACAAGAGATATATAGTACCTCTCTTTCTTTCTCTGTATCTTTCTATAATATATATATGAGTATATAAACATATATACACACATATATATTTTACAGAGACGTTACTATATTAAACATAGTGTTTTCCCCTTAATAATAAACAAAGAATATTTTCCATGCCATTAATATTTTTAAAGGGCATTCTTTTTAGTTCACAATATATTACCTTCTGTTAATAGTATTTAAATCTAATTTTCCTATTCTTAAAAATATAAGTTGTGCCTACTTTGTTACTACTTTGTAACTATGTTACTATAAAAAAATAATGATTCAATGAGCAACCTTGTAGTCAAATCTTTGTTCACAACCATAATTATATTCCCAATCTAGATTTCCAAAGGTAGGGCTGATGAATTAAGTAAATTGCAAAATCTGAAGGCTTTGATGGCTATGGTTAAATTTCCTCCATAAGGGCTACAACAATTTTTGTCTCTATTCACTCATGTCTTTGAATCCTCACCAATACTGAATATTTTCACTTAAACTTTTCAATTCTATAGGTACAAATATTACTTCTTCGTTGTTTTAATTTATATGATTTATGCTGGATTATTTATGAGGTAGAGTATATTCTCTTATGTTACTAACCATTTTTCTTATTTTGGGATTGCTTGATTTCCTCTGTCCAATTTCCTATTGGGCATTACTTTTTTCTTACTGATGTATAGGGGTTCTCTATACATTAAAGTTATTAATCCCTGCAAATATATTTCTAGTTTGTCATTTGTCTTTTTTTATTATTATATTTTAGCCACATAGAATTTAACTTCTTAAAGTTTCTAGGTTTAGACCCTCCATTAAGCATTATTTAGCAAGAGGTAGTAGAGATGAGGATTTTTATGGTTCTTTACAAATTTTTCTCTAGGTTCAGCTCTCCCTTATCTCTTTGGTTTAAAATGTCTCTAATCATTGACCAGACAATAGGGAAATTATTTCTTATTTCTTGTTTATTGAGAGAGAGAGCAGGACAGTTGCCCCAGGGATCATTTTGAAATATATGGGGAGCATTTGGGATTGTCATATGACTGGGGGATTCTACCAACCTTCAGTGGGTGGACTCCAAGAATGCTAAACATATTGAACGTACTGTGATGCAAAGCATAATGAGAAAGTATTCTTCCCGAACACCAAGAGAAGCTCTCATCCGGAAATGCTGAATTAAACTCTCACCCAGGGATATCTCTTTAAAAATGTATTTTCCTGAAAACATTATACCAAAACATGTTTCCCACTGATACAGTAATATTTTCTCCTTACTGGATGTATACATGCAAATAAATGAATTGGAATGCATCAATTTCCTGCCCTCATAATAGGTAACACAGGCTTGAGCTGAGTATGGGAACCAGACAGATATTCAGCAGAGGCAGCTGAAAGAAATGAAATGGATTTGTCAACTGAGAGGAGTAGTGTTCCAAAAGAATTCTACTGGGGGACACACCTCTCCCCATCCTTGTCTTGCGTTCCATTCTACATTCTCAAGTAAAGATTGTGACCTCAACGTTGCCAGTGGAACTGTTTTTGCTCAATACTATTATTCTGTTTGCTCTGGATGCTGTTCGTTCCAATGTAAATGTGGAGGGCAGGAAATAACCAAGTCTGTTTTTATCTATGAGTGCATTGCTCTCTGGAAATATAATTATTTTGTTCATTTGAAATTGCCTTTGATCAAGCAAGTGGGTAGAAGCCAGAGATTTTGTTGCTGTTGTTGCCTGCAGATGGCAGTGATTATTAACTTGTCATTCTGAATCCAAAGGGTTGGTTTTACCCAGCTTCTATCTAAAGTGCTATTTTAATGGCAAAGTTTTATTATGTTCTCATAAAAATTAGTAAGACTCACATACTACCTTGGAAGGAGGGAGCTGAATTTATATGTTTAACATGATGTCATTTAAAATATTAGGCAACCAGACACAGAACACAAAAGGCTTATTAAATTGACATATGAGAAACATTAAATAGTGATTTAAAAAGTTTAAGAGCAGGATTTGTTATTGTGGCCACGCTTAAGTAATGCATCTTAGAAAATGAGATTCCAAAAAATAAATTATGATAAATTTTGTGCTTTAAGTTTTAGCTCCAGAACAGAATATGGCAGTAATGGGTGACTGTTCCTTGAAGACATTGGCAAGGTACGTTCTGGAATGCAGACAACAGTGCCATCCAAATGGAAGGGGTCGTGAGAAGGGCAATGGGACTCAAACTGCAAACACCATCTTCCTCTCACATGAGCTCTTGGATATGACGTGCAGTTTTAAAGTCATAAGGAAGATATAATAGAGCTGAAGAAATCTGGGAAAAGTCCGCTAAAACAGTCCAGGGAAATGAGTAGGAATCATGTGCCTAGCCACTCAAAAGATGGATGTTCATCCTAAAGGAGTGGGAATGTGATGAGAACCATTTTTTCAAGATCATGGGGCACTGCTTTACCTGTGAATGGTTAATATCGGCCATTTCAAGAGAAGCGTTGCTTTCAGGTGGGCACATTCACGCAGTCTGCATATGGAGACTATGTAGAAAATGGAATCACAAACATGTTTAAGGTGAGGTACCCAGATATGTTATTTTCTAACACATTAAAAAGGGATGAAAATGGACATTTTGGGGATATGTCCTTGCTCTTCTTGAAAGAACTGGGTGAAGATAGCTCTGCTTTTCCACAGACTACTCTGGTTGTGGGACAGACCATTTGAGCAGGAAAAGATTTCAACTCAAACTCAGTGCCAATACATTTTTATTTTCATCAGAATCACAGATCAGGTTAGAAAGATAAATCCAAAGCATTGTACTATCATGAAAACGCACAGACATATTGAATAGTCTTACTGGAGGTACTTAGAAGAGATAAGATCTTTTCGCAGATACCAGAGATCTGTGCATTAAATGCTATGACATTAGATTTGTAATCTATGTAATATATGTAATCTATTTCTATGACTTCTTCTTTTAAAAGAGAGGAAAATGAGCATCAAGATTATGAATGGAAAAAAAATTATAAGGGAGATGAACCTGAATATGAAATGTTCTTACTTGACAAAACTTTCTGGACAGTGGAGCTGCTGATTTTCTTCATTTCCTTTGTTTCTGTCTCTCTCCAACCCAAAATTTTCTCATTATTGATTCAGTAACTATTTATCAAGCCTTACTCTAAACCAGCATTATAGGCCAACAGTAGTTTTTCCATACATGTCAATTTAGTGGGTAAATTATGATAGTGTTAAGAAAAAGAAGATAAAATCATAGTTTCCATCTTCACATGGTCAGGAAGGAAATAATGAGCAAGAGAGGAACAGAATTGAAGAGATGGGATACTGATTTACTAAAGAAATAACTATAATATGATGTTTCCTACATCTGCCTAAGTCCTGCTATAACATCATTCTACAAATTTTGAAATGTGGTTTTACTTTCATTCTGTTCAAAATACTATTTCCCTTTTGACTTCTTCCACCCGTGAGTTTCTTTAGGTGATGGTCAAATTGGAACAGGATATATGTGTTTACAAAATTAGAGAGCTAGGTGTACCTTTGGAGCCATTTCTCTTGGGAAATAGCCTATAATTTGGTCAGATTATCACTGTTTGAAGATCATGACACTGGGATATGATACACTGGCTTCCAGATGCAATTAGGTTTCTGTTTTCTCTGTGAGTCATAGCATCAACCGAGGTAATCACTAGACTCTCAAATTTGCATTCAAACCTGGGAATCAGTCTTAGTGCGAGTTGGATTTTATCTGTGGGTAATTAAAACATTTTACAATAAATATAATTTAAAGTAAAGGAAATCTTACTTAATTTCCCATGACCAAGATTATTAGACTGCTGGTAAAACTTTTAGAATCAGTGGTGTGAAGAAAATGCAAGAATGATTAATTAACTTTACAGATATCTTAAACTCCCAGCCCACCTGGTATATAACTGTGGTAAAAATAAATTAATTTCAAGGTTAATTTTCTGGGCCCAGAGTTAGCTTCTCAAAATAGTGAAAGTTGTACGAATCTCCTGAATTCCACCTTTTCACAATTCAATAGATGTTTATAAAGGAATTGGAGAATTTTTACACCTATGCAATCGGTACAGAGTTACTGCCTTTAAGATATCTTTTTACCCAACTCTTACTAATTAGTGGCTGGTTGAGTGGCTGCCTGTACTCCACTGAGGTTCCTATTCTTACTCCCTAACTGTCTGGGGTTGCATTACATTTTAGTCAGATGCTTTTCAGGTCATCTTTGGCTTTTTATTCTCCTCTATCCCCTAACTCCACGGTCACCAAAATAAATAATTCCTCACTTTGGCATAGCTTTCAGATATTTTGCTTTCTCTACCTTTCCACTGCTGCTTTTTGTGGATCAGGTCTTTATTACTGAACTTCCTAACTGGTACCCCAGCTTTCATCAACCTTTCTCTTTTTAACTTGCCCCGTTCTTTTATGAACTTTACCTTCTTGGTCGCCAGGCTCAGCAAAACGGTGAATTCTAAATTCTTCTTCAGGCCTTTCATAAACAGGATATTCTCTGACTCTCCAACTCATTTCCTACTATTCCAGGTCCCATCGGTGTTGGCAATGCCGATCTTCCATAGGATAGTCTTAAAAGAAATTTTAAAAGGGGTGGTGGTGGTTGGCAGTTACGGGTAATCATGAGTTACCTTGAAAATTGCTTCTAATGCAACACAATCCTCTGAAAATGCAGTCTAGTTGATTTTCAAAAGTACAATTCATCTCTTTCCCCTAGAACCAACTGCTCTGTGCCTTGGGAAAGTCACTCTGTCATTGCCTCAGCTATAAAGGTGTGAGAGTAACTCCTGATCCCCATTCACTCTTTGTGAGCAATGAACAGTCAAAGGAGATGACAGACAAAAGATGTGGGGTTCGTGCCAAGTTAGTGAGTCAAAAACATGTTATTGTTTTTGAAATTGAATTGGAGCATGCAAACCTGATCCTATTCAAAGATCAGTTTCTCCCACCTTCAGGAAGATGCTAATTAGTGGGTCTGCTTCTCCCCTCCCCACTACTTCCACTCTAAGGAAACAACCACCGTCCCCCGCCCCCCAATCCATTTTCAACACTCTGCTGAAGGGGCAGGCCCAGGTGATTAGGTTTTTTGACCTTATAACCCACTCCTCCCAGCTATTTGGAAACAGGCTGAGTGGAGAGTAAACTATAGGCTCCAGACAGAGGCCAGCAGCTTGGTAGAGTCAATTATATTTATTCATTCAGGGATTCTTAACCAAGTAACACCAAAAAGCCAGTTGATGGTAATTGAAAAATGCCCCAAAAAGGGGAGAGGTTCAACATTTTGTTCATTGTTTTTCATGCATCTCCCACTGCTTTCTCTTATGTTTGTATAGCAAATCTCAGATGTCATGTAATTTCACCTCTAAATAGATCTTTAATAGATAAGGATTCTCTCTCTCTCTCTCTTTTTCTTTTTAACATTTTAACAGATTTAATAGTGTAAGGGAGGAAAATAATTTTCCCTCTACTCCTCTGAGTTCTCAGTTGAGACCCATGTAATAAAAGACAGATTAACAAAGGAAAAACTAATAGAAATTTATTAACATGTTTGCTTCATATTTATATAGGGAAGATCCAGGGAAAAATGGGTAATTCCCCTAGGGGGCACAGAATTCAGACTTAAACACCACCTTATTTGGGAAAAGGGGGAGAGAGTATAGGCCTTTTGGGGAGAGTAAAAAGATTTTAGGAAAGATGAATGGGTCCTTGGAAAAATAGATGGGGGTATAGTCTGTGACTGTTTGTCAGAGTGTGGTATGAACTTCCAGTCTCCTCTCCTATGGTAAGAGTCGATCCTCTCTGCTTGATGAAACTCCCAAGATGGTATGTATGACATTTGAGTTCCTTTTGGAAGATCTGTACTGAGGCAGATAAGAGGAGTTCAGAGAAAGCCCTTCCTGGTATTTGCCATTTTTTAAGGCCCATGTTTCAAAATAATCAATATACCAAAGCAGCATATTTTGGGGTGGCATGTTCTGAATGCCTACAGTCATATTTTGTGGTGGTACATTCTGTCACCTTTATCTCATCTAATACCCAGTCCATATTCAAGTTTCTCCAATTGTCTCAAAGATGTCTTTTTACAGTTCAGTTTGTTTGAATCAGAATCCAAACAAAACCTTCATGTTGTTTTTATTCTGCAACAGCCCCACTGTTATTTGTTCTATAGAATGTCCCATATTCTGGATTTGGCTGATTGCTCCTGTAAGGTGTGGTTTAACTTCTTCTGTCCATTAAATGGTCAGAAACTGGGAGTGAGAGGCTTGGATTTAGTTTTTAAGACAAGATTGTTTTATTGCTACTGTTGCGTACTTTTCATCACATCACCTTGTGAAACACATAATGTCAGGTTGTCCCACTTTCTGAGACATAGTGGCAGACTAAAATTGGCCACCTGCTCTTTGTCACACCTTCTACGGAGAGACAGAAGCTCTTTCCCTTACTGGATCCCGGCTGACTCCTCTACCCTGCTTGGCCAATAGATGCCACTCCGCCAGTCAGAGCCCAGGCTCCAGCAAATGTGGAAAACTAGAAAATAAGTTCCTTTTCAGGAAGCTTGCTTCTCTCTCTGGCATCCTCTTTTCCCTTTTCTCCCTCTACTGCATGGGAGGGTTTTTATCAATTTTTCATTTATCCTACCATTGTTTCTTTATGAAAATAGAAATAAATATGTATATTCGTAAATAAGAAGATTAAAAAATGCCTTTTTTTCTTACCCAAAAAGGCAGCACACCATAATTAATGTACTATACATAGCTTTTTTCACTTTACAATGTAATCTGGAGATTACTCTGTATCAGAAGTAGAGACTGGTCTCATTTTGAAGGGAGTTGGGGTGTGAAAACAAATAAAATGGAAAAGCTTTGTCCTAGTACAAGTGACGCTACAATGGATAGCCTTGTGTAAATACCATTTTGTATTTTTGCCAGCACCCCTTTGATGCAAATTTCTAGGAGTGAGGTTGGTGGAACTTTACTAGATGTGGTAACCTGAAACTCAGGATAATGAAGGGAGTCCGTCAGTGAAGAGTTGAGAGGGCAGTAGAAACACTGAGGAGACTGGAGACCCAGAGAGAGCTGTGAGGTGGACCCTCCCAGGGCCACAGTGAGAGCAAAAGTTCTTAGAGCCAGTTGAGTGGCCATGAATGTTGGATTCCAATCTTAGATCCAGTCCACCTGCATCCCTGTGAATCATTTTCTCCAGGTAACTTAAGTGAGTCTCTGATCCTTGGAACTGAAAGAGTGTAACCAAAGTAGTTAGAGAGAAAAGTATATTGGAAAGGTACTGTTAGTATTATTTTAATAAATTTCATCTAATCTTCAACATTTTACTAGAAAATTTTCAAACAGAAAAGTTGAAAGAATAGTGCAATGAACATCTCTCTATGTCCTCCACCAAAACTAAACAATTGTTAGCATTTTTCATACATACTTTTTTTCCTATAGAATAATTTGGAACTAAGCTTCAAAATCATGACACCTCAATCCCTAAATACGTTAGTATGCATCTTCTTAGATATTTTCCTAGACAACCACAGCACAGTTATTAGAACAATGGTAATTAATAATAACTTCCTAATACCACCCGATATCTCATCTGTATTCAAATTTCATTATTTGTAAAATAACGTTTTCATTCCCCTTCTTCTCAAGGTGTATTCAACCTGGTACATACATATGAAACATGAATTCATGTTCAGGAAGTGTGTTTCACTGTATATTTTATTAAGTTTTATTAGAAAGGGTTTTAGCTTTTTGTTGAATAAATTTTAACATTCATGGAGAAGATCAGTGTCTTTTCTCCTCCAATTCCTTAATGTAATTTTATATGAATGGATCTTCCAATAAGAATATTTCCTTTAATTTCATAAATAAACTTTAATTCATTATGACATGTTTGTAAAAAGTTGCTGTTGGATTTTGTTTGCTAATATTTGATTTAAGATTTTTGCAATGCTGTAAGGGGGAGGGGTCTGTGGCTTTCTTGTGTATATGTGTATGTGTATAATCTTCATCAGGTTTTGGCTTGAATGTTGTACTCAGTTCAATAAAAGAATTTAGAAGTTTTCTTTTTCTTCTTTATCTATATGTCAGAATATTTAAAATTGATTGATATTATCTCCTTTGAAGGTTGGTAGATTTCCCTTGTGAGGACTTGTGCTTTCATGGGGTAGGGATAGTTCTTTGGTCTTTTTTTGCTATTTCTTCTAGAGAAGTGATATGTTTAAACATATTTTTTAAAAACTTTGCTGGGGTTAGCTTTGGGAAATTAAATTTTCCTAGAAAATTATCTATTTCATCAAGGTTTTCAGTGTGTTTGTTTGTTGGCATACAATTGTGAAGTAATCTCCTAGATTTTTAATTTCCCCTGTTTTGATGGTTACTTCCACCTTGAAATTTCTTATTTTGGGTATATGTGCTTAAAGTCTCCCCTTTATCTTAGTGAGGTTAGCTTGTGGTTTGTCAATTTATTTGATCTTTTCAGATAATCTTTTCTTCATTTTTTAAAAGATTTTATTTATTTATTTTTCAGAGAGAGAGAGAGAGAGCACAAGCAGGCAGAGTGGCAGGCAGAGGCAGAAGGATAAGCAGGCTCCCTGCCGAGCAAGGAGCCTGATGTAGGATTTGATCCTAGGACCCTGAGATCATGACCTGAGCCGAAGGCAACTGCTTAACCAACTGAGCCACCCAGGCATCCCAACTTTTCTTCATTTTAAGTGTTCTTTTTACTGACATTGATTTGTACTTTTGTTAATTTATTCCTTCTGATGTTTTGTGGAAAAAATTTTTTCTAATTTTTTTGAGTTGGATGTTACATTAATTTTATTTCATGTTATCGATTTTTAATGTTATCAATTGCCTTCTCATCACTGCTTCAATTGCACCCCATAGATTTTGGTATTTTCATCAGTCTTTCTTAAGATTTCTGCAATTTCAGTTTGTATTTCTACCTTGACCCAAGAATTGTGTCATATTGAGTTTTTTAATTTCCATGTAGAAGGATCTTTAAAAACTTTATTATGAACCTCTAAAATCATGGTTTATTGCACCATGATTAAATAATATTTTTTATTATTTTTACTTGATGAGACTTGATGAAATTTTCTTTGGGAGTTAATATATGGTCAATTTTTTTTTAAAGATTTTATTTATTTATTTGACACAGAGAGAGAGAGATCACAAGTAGGCAGAGAAGCAGGCAGAGAGACAGGGAGAGGAGGAAGCAGGCTCCCCGCTGAGCAGAGAGCCGGATGCGGGCAGGACGCTGAGATCATGACCTGAGCTGAAAGCAGAGGCTTTAACCCACTGAGCCACCCAGGCGCCCAATATATGGTCAATTTTTATGAGTATTCCCTGTTTACTTAGGAAACAACATGATATTATTAAGTTTTTGTTTATTCTTGCTTCTCCTTGTGGTTTATGAGTTTTGAAGGTTGCTGTTCTGTTCTGTTATTTGAATACATAGATATATTATGGCTTTTTGTAGATGTGGCCTTCAGCATTAAAACTTGCCCTCCTCTGTCTTATTTAATGCTTTGTGGCCTCAATTCTACATTGTCAGGTGTCTTGATCTCAAGTTGTGGTTTGCACTCTCCTAATGTCTCTTTGCTCATCTTCTTACTGTCTGCCTTTAGGAATCACTCTACGTTTGTCTTGTATTCTGCAGTTATGCCTTGTTTTTTTGTGAGTTACCCTGAAAATTTAAATAAGTCTTTTTCTGATTATAAGAGCAGTATGTGCTTACTGTAAAACAACTGAGAACTACAGAAAATACAAGGAATAAGGCAAGCAAGCACTTCTAATCCTCTACTCCAAGGACAACTGCTTTTAGCTTTGTGCTGTGTTTCATTTAGTTGCTTTTTGGTTCCTTATAAAACATTTGTTATACAATATTTCTATTTTATATGCTGCCTATTTTTAAAATAGCATTACTCTTCAGTGTATGAATTATGTTTTCCACTTGTTTTCAGAACCACCAAGTGCAATGTATTCACTTTTTCTGTTTCCCCACAGTCAAACATTCAGAATGCCCATTAAGGTATTTATACCCAAGTACATATAGGATTTTTTTTAAAAAAAAACTTTCATAGGATTTCTCATTACAAATGTGAGTGCTGCAAATTTTGTGATTATGTAGAATATGCTTTTTGTTCTCGGGTCTGACTAGCCTCTTCAATGGTGGTCACAATGAGGAGTGACCACATAAGTTATCCTTCAAACTGGTACTCTCTTAAAGTGAAGGTAGCACTATTAATAGTAATATTTAGCTCAGGATAACAGACATAAACTAAGAATGTCCAGAACAGACTGGAATCTATAATCATCATGTAGATGAAGAGTTCTGCCCTAAGGATGTTTCTAGACACTCTTCCTGGTACGCTGCTGACATTCTGATACAGTTGAGAATAATGGGGTTTCAGATCATCTCTATCTCTTCTTTTTATGCACATATTCTTCCTTCTCAGCAGTATAACTCTTGCCTAGCTAATTGACTGTTTCTGTTGCACTAGTCAAGAATTGCCTATTTGTTATCATTATTGATCTTGCCTTGATGTTCTTCAACTTCCACGTTGGTCTTCATAATGAATACAAGGATTTGAAGAAGTTCTTGGGGGAACAACTTGTCTCTTCATTCCTCTTCTTGGATTATCTGCTCAATATCTTCCTTGCTCCAATGCCTTTGTCATAATCCTGGCCTCTTTTTATGTATTCTTGTGTGTAGTGACATATTGAAGATGCTGGAGAGACCTGTATCAGATGTGTCTTCAATCTGAAAAGCATCTGTGAGTTCAAACTTGCCTAGCATATGATTATTCTTGGTTATTGCCCACTCAGCTACATAGACCTGAATGAGCATACCAGGCTGATCATTAAACGTAAAGACAGTTTGTGCCTAATTCACAGAGTGATGGAATCAGAAGTTAAAATACCAGGGAACAACAAGTGCTACAATGAGCCCCAAACCCTAGACACAGTCAGATTTTTCTTCAACTACGATGGTTGCCTGGACTTCTACCATAAAAAAAGCAATAGCCTCATTGGTGTTTAAAGTCCACCTCAAACTCTTACTTCTGTGGAAGTCCTGAAAGCTTCTGAGTCTTGGGGATATGGGCAGAGCCAGTGACCAAACTGGTCATCAACCTGTGACTTGTTTTCATTCAATTTCATGAAGGGTTTTTGCCTCATGGTCCAGCAAACTATAACACAGGCTGGCATTTAGTTATCAAAATGGGTATATGTGGGGCACCTGGGTAGCTCAGTCAGTTACGTATCTGCCTTAGCTCAGGTCATGATCCTGGGGTCAGGGAATCGAGCCCCATGTTAGGCTCCTTGCTTAGTTGGAAGCCTGCTTTTCCCTCTCCCCCTGCTTGTACTTCTTCTCCCTCTCTGTCAAATAAATCAATAAAATCTTTTAAAAAATAGATAAATGTAGAGTAGATGTAGATGAAATTAATCTAACTGTTGTCTAGGGTACTGAAAGAGTAGGTGTTTAAAGTGTCCACAAGCATTAGAGAAGCATCAGATAGCCTTCTTGTTCCTACTAACGTCCTTTTTATGTTTCCCTTGACCTTGATATTGAAAAGGTTGACCTTTGGTTAAGGAACTTTTCTTCACCCTAGCAGATAGCCCTCCTCCCTAGTTGAAAACTAGAAATGAAGAATTTATTCTTCAAAAGGGAGGATTAATACATCAAAAAACACCACCTCCTGTGTCAGAGATTAACACATTTCATTTGACAAAAACTATCCTCTCTAAGCCATAAGCAGGGGCAGTGGCATTTGGCTCACCAACAATGCTAGGATCAGTGATGTTTCTAGAAGCATTTGTGCGCAGGCACTGGGAGTCATTAAAGCTCTGTGTGATGTGCCAGCGTGCCCAAGTAATCCCCTGCAATTCTGTTAATTTTGTTCAAACCAAACTGTAAATAAATAAATAGTTTTTAATCTCCTTAATACTTTAGATTTTTTGGCCTGCTTGTCTTACTGGAAAAATGAGTGATTAAATCTATGTTCAGTTGCACACTTGACACCAAAAATCATGTTGTGGAGTTCGTTCTAACTTGATTATATGCAGTATCTGGGATCAATCATTTGAAGTCTGTAAAAATGACATAACTTTGGTGATCGTCTTTTTCTGAGCATTGGCAATGAACTCAACCATGTCTTCCTGGAAGACACTCTCTTAGGAGTGTGTGGTTAGAAGATCAGTGCCCGTTGTGTGTTTCTTCAACAAGCCTTCTGGGGAGGATTGACCCAGCTCGATGAAGAAAGACACAGACACCAGAGCTGCTTATGCATTCAATAAACTTATATTTTCAAAGATAAAACATAGAAATATATAAGAACTAAATGATAAACCTGATTTGAGAATCTGTATTCTCATGTATTTCTTTAGGCTTTATGCTCATTTAAAAACTTTTAAAGCTTGTATATATTTATATTGCTTATTGTCTTCAACCTGTTTTCTCACTCCATTTTACTTGTAAGATCTATCTATGCTGAGGTGTGTACCTCCGATCTTTTTCCCATTGCAACCTTTCATTGTTCGAACATATCTGAATTTATTTGTTCATTTTTCTATTTTCCTGGCGATGTATTAAGTTGCTTTGATTTTTTCCATTATTACAAACAGTGCTGCTGTGATTAAGAAAAAAGGATCAATGGATTGAATTATATGAAAATAAACACTGCATCAAAAACATTTGAAGAAAGTGGAAAAGACAACACATTGAATATATTTCCAGTGTGTACAACCAACAGAGGGTTGGTATTCAGGATCTAAAAGAACTTTACAAATCAGTAGGAAGAAGATTAAAAAACTCAGTTGAAAAATGGGGAAAGTTATGAGATAATTTACAGAGGAGCAGAAGAGTAAACCTGAGTAACCAATAAAACATTAAAAGATACTCTGCCTCACTACAAATCAACACATATGCAAAAAAATAACTATACCTAACACACTATAAAAATTTTAAAAACATGATAAGCCCTGTGCTAGTAAAGATATGGATTTATGAAAACCTTTTACCCAGCTTGAGGAAATTTGAACTGATACTTTCATTTTGGGGAGAAAATTGGCAATATCTTATAAACTTAAAGATAAGAAAACCCCCTGACTAAGTACCTCCCAGGCTGAGAATGTAGCTTAGAGAAACTCTTTTCCTGAGCATTCAGGGAAATATATGCAAATGCTTTTAACAGTTTTTTAGAGAGCATTGTTCTTTTTGCATAATTTAGATCACAATGGCCATACTAATTTTTCAACTGGAATGACTTAGCTATCTCAATATTTAATTCATCAGTGTATGTTAAGATACACTTTGGAAATCAGAGAGAGAGGGAAAAGGAGAAGCAGACTCCCCGCTGAGCAGGGAGCCTGACATGGTGCTCGATCCCAGGACCCTGGGATCATGACCTGAGCCAAAGGCAGATGCTTAACTGATTAACTGAAGTAGCCACCCAGGCGCCCCTACTGGGTACTATGTAGCATATTAGTCCCAGGGTGAATAAAACGTAATAACTACTGGTTATTAATGTAAGTTAAAAAAAATTACTCAAACACTCCCATCTCTGTCCCAGAAGGCAAGTCGCAACTTGGCAGGGAGTGTAACATTTTCTGGATTAACCCATCCCAGTTTCCTGTCGTCTGTCTCTTGTCACGCCCATAGCTGATGCTGCGGAACCGCTGGCTGATGGTGATCAGTGATGAAGGTTTTGCCTACCTGTCTCCTGGGCTCTCATCTGTAAAGAGACATTAAAGACATCCATTCAGCCACTAGCAGGAAATGAATACCAGACACAGAATGGCTTGTGAAATTACAAAGCACAGATAGGAATAATTCCCTGAAGTTCCATCTTTCACAGCTATTTATTCCATTCTTGACTTCTAAGATGTAGAGGAAATAATAGTAAAACATGATAAAGAAAGAAGGGAAGGGAAAACATTGCTTCAGTCCTCTTAGCACATTAGCTAATACACTGATCCTGAACTATTTTAGTGGGGAAATGAAAAGTAGTATTTTAAAGTTTTTTCTTTAATTCAGAGAAAGATTGACAACATTTTTCCCTATTTGTCAAATGCGGTGTCCCATATATTTCAGCATGACAAACTAATTTTTCTCTTCCATTCCACATATTTACCAAATTGATGAACACTTCTGTCTCAGTTGGCAAATTGGATTTTAATCTGATAAGCTTGATTGTGGGGCCTGTAGTATTCATCTCATTAAACCTGCCAACTGGATGAGGCATTACGGTCAAGCAATGTCCTACTTTCATTTAGAGACTGATATTTTTTGTGAAGTTTTGGGGCGGGGGGAAACAACCTCAGACTATAGGCAGCATGAAAAATTTTCTACTTTGACAAAATGATCCCTACCTATAGCATATGTGTCCCAACTACGCCCTTCTGGCTGGATCTCTCCTACTTTTATGTAGCAGCAATGGCGAATGGACACATTTTGCTTCTTTTTGATTTTCCTCCATTCAGACCCGTCAGACTCCGGATGGTCATTAACATCCGGAGCAGAACTTGGTTAATTTCAAGGCGTCAGGGCAGGGCAGAGAGCAGGGATCCATTGAATATGTTACATTTCTCTAGCTTTACTAGAACACTATGTGGGAGAATTTCTGCCACCAACAGTGACCTCCCTTTGCCCTACCACTGCAGACGGGCCTTGAGAATATTTGAACGTATTTTTCCTCAAACTTACTGTGCGTTGTTAGTCCTCTGCAGAAGAAGAATGGGCCCCCACGTAAAATTTAGTTTGGATGTCAAGACTGATGATGCCACACACTGGCTGTAACAGGATTATTACTTATATAATGAGAATCTCTGGGGAGAGCAGTGCTTGAAGAAGCCAAGAAAAGAGACCGGCTTGGGGTTTTTATAGTGGTTGGGGGCAGGGCCGTGGTGAGTGTTCTGCGCACAGGCAGGAACTTGCGGAGTTCACCTTTTCCGAGAGCCAAGGGAAGGGGCATCCAGGGTTTCTTCTGAGCATGCCCAGATGTGGGACACTCCGGAATGAGGCTTAAAACTCACCAGGAAACATAGAAATAAGGAGTCAGTCTCCTTAGTATGCCTTGTGTGACATGTGCTTCTATCAGAGCAAAACCATCTCCTACTCCTGAGATGAGGGAAAATGAAGAACAGGTCACTGTTTTTACAAAGACATGGGCACTTAGAAATCCGATGGATACCTGATGTACAGAGCACAAGTCATTATTTCTTCGACTTGGGCTAATATTCTCTATTTAATTGCTTTTTTAAAAAAAGATTTTATTTATTTATTTGAGAGAGAGAGAACATGAGTGGCCATGAGTAGGGGGAAGGGGCAGAGGGAGAGGGAGAAGCAGACTCCTCGCTGAGCAGGGAGTCCCATGCAAGGCTCGATCCCAGGGCCCTGGGATCATGACCTGAGCCAAAGGCTTAACTGACTGAGCCACCCAGGCGTCCCTTCTCTACTTACTTGTAACATCATGCATTGTATTAAGTTTTCCTTAACTTCGACCTTTATTTACATTATTTTTGATTGGTCAAATTTCTTAGCACCTAGTGTGGTCAAGTGAAAATAAAATATGTATTTATTAACCCAAGCTGATTAAGCAGTTTTAAAATGAGCTCCCAAATTTAGGCTAAGCAATAAAACTGGTTACAAACAATACTATCCACAGACTATTTGAGGAGATAGAGGGTGACGTTAACACAGGGCATTACTCGCTTCTGTAGGTTTGCAGGGGAATCCAAAATAGGAAAAACAATCGCATGTGCAGAGAAGAACATCTTTCTCTCCTCTTATTAGAGAGGATGAAGGGTTTCGAGACGGGATGGAGGAAATCATTCAAGATGTAAACCAGACAGAAGGGATTCCTGGGATTTGTGGGGAGATCCAGCCCGGTGGCTACGGCGGGTGGAGGGACAGAGAGACATGTCCGAAGTCACTGCAGGTGAAAGATCTGTTGGGGCTGGAGCAGCCCTGGGACAGGCTCTTCCTCCCGGGGCAGCGGGAGCAGCCCCAACACTGCGCAGGGGGGCCGGGGGGGGGAGAGAGAACAAGCTTCAGCGGGAAGATGATGAAAGACAGGCTGGCAAGGGCTTCTGTGGATTTTGTGAGGCTCAGGAAGAAGATGATGGATAAGAGACTCACTGACAAACATTTTAAATAAAAAGCTGAGGGGACAGGTGAAAATGTCCTAGGAAAAAATATGAAATGGATCCACTGGAGTCACGTTTGATATCAGGTAGCAGTAGATGTGTAAAAATGAAGACGGCTAGTAATTCTTAGGAGAAAAACAGCAAAAAAAATGAGGAACAAAATTCCAGATTATATTGATCTGTATGTTCACCCATTCAATCCTTCAGTGAACCTTTATGGAGTGCATATTGTGTACCAAGACCTGTTTTAGGTCTAAGGAATAAATAAGTGAGGAAGATGGAGAATCTTCCTTAAGAAGCTTATGGTCTAGGAGAGTGCTTAGAAGAGGGGAGGGATGAGTTCTTGATGAGGGGCAAGTTCCAGGAAAGCCAGGAAGCAGAGAAAAAACCAAACACATCCCAAGATTATGTATAGGTAGGTTTTAGGAAGAGGGTGTGCTTTTTATAGGGAGCTGAGTATGGATGTCTTTCTAGAAATAAAATATGCTTTATAAAATGTAGAAAGGCAACTTAATGTCAGCTTTCCTACTCCTTCTAGACTTAGGTGATATGGATATAGAATTTAGTTTCTGGTCAACTCCTAAAGGGAGGAATGAGGATGGAGCTAATTAATAATCTTAAGGTCATTTCATCTATGGAGTCTTGGATCCTCACCACGTCAACCAACACGTGAAAGTCTACTCTTTGTTCACTTTCCACCTCTGTGTACCAAGCATTTTTCACATTAGAAGGTTTGGGTCCCTGAACTCAACACTGGCAAGGAGAAACAATTGCTATGATTAACTTAGAACAGGGTTTCTCCAAAACAGAGAAGCAGAGGGAAAGGGAGGGAAAAATAAAACAAGATGAAGCCAGAGAGGGAGACAAACCCTAAGAGACTCTTAATGACAGGAAACAAACTGATGGTTGCTGGAGGGAAGGGAGGGGGGATGGGATAACTGGGTGATGGACATTAAGGAGGGTACTTGATGTAATGAGCGCTGGGTATTATATAAGACTGATGAATCACTGACCTCTACCTCTGAAGCCAATAATACATTATATGTTAATTAATTGAATTTAAATTTTAAAAAGCCAATGATACATTATATGTTAATTAATTGAATTAAGTAAAAATTTTTTAAATTAATTGAATTTAAATTAAAAAAAAATAGGGCCAAGCCTGGCCCAATTGACATTTGGGGCCAGATACTTCTTTGCCATGGGGGTTGTCCTGTGCACTGTCAGATGTTCAGTGACATCTTGGGACTCTACCCATGAGATGCCAGTAGCAGTCCCCTCCCCCGCCCAGTTGTGAAAACCACAAGTCTCCCGGGAGTCAAATCACTCCTGGTGAGAATCATTGGCTTACATCACCCATTCTTCCTTTGGAGCAAGGTTGTACACAGCGGGGAGGGGAGTGTGGTGGTGTGTAAGGGATGTTGAGGGGTGTGGCAAACATTGTCAGTTCAGCGTCATCACATCACACAACTCCAGGGGGCACTCTTCACAGTGTGCTTTAACACCCCTAGCACATCTCTCCTGTGAAGGGCCCTCCTTGAGTTCCTCAACACATGAGTATCATGATAGTAACCTAGCCAACACACAAGCTCCCCTTTCTTCCCTGGTAGGAGACACACATTCTGACTGGTCAGAAGGGTCCACCCAGGCACAGCTGCAAATTAGAAAAATTCATCTTTTGTGCTTCCATCCCCATCTATACTGTTTTCTTCAAATTTTCCCACCAACTACTACCCTCAGCTTTCCTTGTACTCACTGCCCTCCTCTCAAGAATAAAGTTCTCTGGCTGTCACCAAAAACCTGTGAGTTAGTGTAGTGGGTCTGAGGAGGGGCTGATAAAGGACTGAATCTCTAATAGTGGAAGCACAGACCCCATGACACTTGGTTGTAGTGATAATGACAGCATTAGCTAATGCACTGACCATCACACAGTCTTTGTAGGTCACGTTTAATTGTAACTGTCATCTTAGGAGGTAAGTGCCATGGTCATTCCCACAAAAGAAAACTTGGAGAGGTTAAGAAAGTTTCCCAATGTCAAACAGTTAATATATTGGTAATGGATGTGGAAATCAAACCCAAGTGGTTCAACTCTACGGTGTGGGTTCCTAACCATCTTTCTATCCATTGGCCCCTCAAATGGTATCACACACATAATCACTGTGCACATAACCATTTTTTGCCCTCACACCTAGGTTGGCCTCGCTCACCTTGACCACTAGATCAGAGACAGAAGAACTCAAGTTGGAGCCGAGATCTACTATCAGGGCTTAAGACGGGGGGCTCAGGAGGGCCAGTGGGAAGCACCAGTCAGATAGGTTGACACCAGGGAAGTCTCAGGGTCAGAACTGAATGGGATCAGATAAATACCTGGAGTACCTACATATGATATGAACATATGAAATGGGGGGACCCTGAGCCAGGCTTGAGATGGAAAACAGAATACCAGACCCAAAGTTGCAAAATCTCAAACAGAAAGCCAAGCAGGAAGTCCAGAGTGGGAGACCACAGTGTGGTGTGACCTCTGATGAGGGTTCAGAGTCTGGGACCTAACTGAGTTAAAAGCAGAGTATGGAGACCAACTCTATCTGCTTGTTCCATCTTGTCCTGCAGCATGACACAATCCAGGTTTTCTTGGGGTACCAACCACAAAAAAAGAAAGCAAAGTAGGCTTCTGTCTGTTCCTGCAAGTCAACCCACTATGTAACCTCAGGGGCAGATTGAGTTATCAGTTACCCAGGGGGTTGTGATGTTGGGAAACTGAAAAAATCCCTTTAACCCCCAAATGTCTCCCCTAGATACCTCTTATGGAGGATAAAATTTCACCCTCAGCGATTCATTTGTCTGGATTAGAGCTTGGGTACACGTCCATGGATGCAGGATGGGGAGCCAGCCTCCCTCATGGTAACTTTAGAGAAGACAAGTTTCCATTGGGAAAACAAAATGAACCCTTGTGGATGGAGCACAGAACAGGTGGGTTTGATGGTGGAATGAAAGGGAAGGACAGACTCTGGCTGTTAAGAAATGTTCAGCAAGAGCGAGGGCAGGTGGGCCCAACCATGGTAATTCATTTCAGTAAGAGGCAGACCACAGCAGGACAGATGGACATAGCAAGGTGGGGGTTACTGGGAATGAGAAGAGGAACAGAAAAAGAAGGTGGGTGTGGGTTGGGGTTGGCGATGTACCAAAACCCAACTTGTTAGTAACCTTAACCTTTGGGGGTTCCAATCCTTTGACTGGGTTCTTTATTGAGCTTTGTTTTCAATTTTTCTCCATTAACGTTTTGTTGTTGTTGTTGTATTTTAAATTGTTTTGCAGTTTGGGGTTACCTTCTCTTTCTCTGTGCCTATTGGGTGTGACACATCCCTTATTTGAGTAACTAGGACCAAAAATTTCCCTGGGAGACATCCTTGCCAATTTTCAGCGAATTCAGATGTTTTTCAAAAAACTAAAACATCCTTTGGCACTAGTGGAGGAGTGTTTTGCAGCAAAAAACTTCTTAAAGATGATATATTGTGGTATCATTTTACCAAATGCTATTTCAGTTCTGGGTATTGTGCACAGAGAGGATGGGAAAATCATTCCAGTGGTGGCAATAAAACTTAGAGCATTTTTGCACTTAACCATTAAACACAGAACTGTAGATGTTTAAGCAGACTATCAAGTGGGAAAGCCAGCTGTGTACAGAAACAAGGACTATTCAAGAAAGCCAGTCAGTCTGCAGATACCACCTGAGGTTCAGTAATGAGAACATTCAGTAAATGCCCGTGCTGGGAGGGATGTTTTATTAATGCCGTGTCACTGATCATTTCAGAAATGTCTTTAAAAAATGGCTGCTGCCACAGTCCGTGAAATTGAGATGTACCAGAGAAACATGGGAATAGCCAGAGCGGGGTGTGCGCAGCCTCTTTTCCAGAGGCCGGGTGGGATGCGGAGCTGTGTAGGAGTGGCTGCGGCTGAGTAGAGGTAGGGGGCAGTGCTCGCTGGGGCTGGTGGTACCCAAGGCAGATGCCAGGAAGGAGGAGCAGGGCTCTAGGGCGAGTGGGTCAACACAGCAATGGAAGGCAGGAGCATGCTCACAGCTGAAGAGTTCCCTACTGGGTGTGACGTGTACACTGTAGCGACCTTATCTAGGTTTTTGTTTGTTTTGTTTTGTTTTTTAGAGAGGGGAGGGGCAGAGGGAGAGGGAAAGAGAGAATCTTAAGCAGGCTCCATGCCCAGCGCGGAGTCCCACATCAGCTCCATCTCACAATCCTGAGATCATGACCTGAGCTGAAATCAAGAGTCTGCCGCTTAACCGACTGAGCCACCCAGGCACCCCACCTTATCTAAGTTCTTAAAGAAGAATCTTTCCATCAGAAGCCCGGCCCTGCACACAGCATTCTATTTTAAGCATTCTCCCTTCCTTTCCCCTCCTCCATAGATTCTTAACCTTCAATTAAATTAATTAGAAATATCTTGGACATACAAAAGGGAATTAAGAGGCTAACCTATGTACTCCTTGCTCAGCTTAAGAAAGAATGCAATACAGACTGTGGAGGCCCATCTCCAGAGGTAAGCAAAGCACTGTCCTGAATTTCATGTTTATCATTGTTAGTAATGCTGTTCTATGACTGTGACATACACAGGTATTTATGTACAATATATACTATTGTTTTGCATATTTTAAAATTTTAATAAAAGGGTATGTACTTTTTCAACATTTAAAAATTTTCCAACATTTTCTCAGCATTGTGTTTTTTATATTAAGCTGTTTTAATTATTGTATAGTATTCCATTGACTAAATATTCCACAATTCTTTATTCCTCCTTCTGCTGATGGGTATGCATGAGTTTTTCTAAGGTAAATGCCTTAGAACTGAAATTCTAGACCATAGAATTTGTGCGTCTAAAGCTTTCCAAGAGTGTGGCTGTGGGTTCTTGTTAACTTGTAGGAGTTATTTATTCTAGATACTAACTCTTTTTCAGTTATGTGCATAGTGATCAGTGGTTTGTCTTTTAATTTATGATGTCTTCAATAAGCAGACATTTTTAATGTAGTTGAATTTATTTATCATTCCTTTTGAATTGTGTTTTGTTTTTTTTAACCTTGCATAATATATCCTTTGCTTCCTCGGGATCATAAAGATATTCTTTTAAATTATCTTCTAAAGTTTTAAAGTTTTAATTTCAAATGTTACATTTGGTCCTCAATCCATTTGGAATTTATTGCTGTGTATAATATGAAGACCCAATAAGCATATTTTATATGAATGACAAGTTGTACTAACAAATTTTAAGAGCCCATCCTTTCCCCACTAATTTGCAAAGACAGCCTGTTTCTATATATGAGTAGTATATTCTCAGTATCTGCATTCTGGGCTCTTTGTATATGTATTTATCCCCATGCCAACATCACAATAGATTAATCACTATAGCTTTATAATAAATCTTGGTATTGGAGATATTTCTGATCTAGTAGATTCAGTTTGGATAGTACTTCAACATAGGAAGGCACCAAATTATATATAGGTATTTTCCTCCAAAAGCTTGTTCTTATTTTATAAAATTATTTTGGTTATCATTATTATTCACCTTTTACTTTCCCATATAAATTCTTTGAGAAAGTTTTAAAACTCTTTCAAAAATTCTATGGCGAAGGGTTAGGCAAAGCTTGCTGTCAGAGAATGCAATTATTTCTTCTGAAGCAGAAATGTGATTGAACTTAAAACAACAATGAGATACCACTATACACTTATTAAAATGGTAAAAATCCAAAATACAGGGCGCCTGGGTGGCTCAGTGGGTTAAAGCCTCTGCCTTCGGCTCAGGTCATGATCTCAGAGTCCTGGGATTGAGGCCCGCATCGGGCTCTCTGCTCAGCAGGGAGCCTGCTTCCTCCTCTCTCTCTCTCTGCCTGCCTCTCTGCCTACTTGTAATCTCTCTCTCTCTGTGTCAAATAAATAAACAAAAATCTTAAAAAAAAAAATCCAAAATACTGACAACACCAAATGCTGGTGAAGATGATAAGTGACAGGAGCTTTCCTTCATTGCTGATGGGAATGTGAAATGATACAGCCACTTTGGAAGACTGTTGACAATTTGTTGCCAAACTATGTATGCACTTATCACATGATCCAACAATAGTGCTCCTTGGAATTTATTCAAATGAGTTAGAAACTTATGTCCAAACAAAAACCTGCAGACGGACATTTATAGCAGCTTTATTCATAATTGCCAAAACCTGGAAGCATCCAAGAAGTCCTTCAATAGGTGAATGGATAAACAAACTACACTACATCCAGACAAGAGAATATTATTCAGAAATAAAAAGAAATAGGTTATTAAGCCACCAAAAAAGACATGGAGGAATCTTAAATGCATTTTGCTAAGTCAAAGAAGCCAGTCTGAGAAGGCTATATACTTTGTGATTCCAACCATGTGATATTCTGGAAAAGACAAAACTGGATATAGTAAAAAGATCAGCTGTTGCCAGACATTCTGGGGGATGGATGAATTAAAAAAGCAGTATGGGAGAACTTTCAGAATCAGGCAATGAGATTGAACTAGATTGAGTTGGATGTCTCCTTTATTTGCTTTCATAGCACTTTGCTCTCACACAGAATGTGAGATTTATCTTATTGTATCGCTCTCCATTAGAGTGTAAATTTCTTGGGGGGGGGTTCCCAGTTTTATTTAGTATTTTACTATAAGTGATGGCAGAGAACTTGACACTTGTTTGTTGCTCAAAATATTTGTGAATTAATGTGTGACTCTAATGATGCGATGTAATAAACATTTTTAAGGGTGCTGGGAGAAGATTAAGAAATGAAAAATAGAAAAATAATGCTCATTACCATGAAGAAGTGGGATAAAAATGAAACAATAAAATACAAACCTGGGGCGTCTGGGTGACTCAATTGGTTAAGCAACTGCCTTTGGCTCAGGTCATGATCCCGGAGACCCGGGATAGAGTCCTACATTGGGCTCCCAGCTCTGCGGGGAGTCTGATTCTCCCTCTGAACTTCTCCTCTCTCATGCTCTCTCTCTCTCTCTCTCTCTCAATAAATAAATAAAATCTTTAAAATGCAAAACTTAAATTACAGGATATTTGCCACTGTCACATTTTATGTTTAGACATGAGGGTATTGCTTTCGTGGGGTTCATCTGCTTCCACAAAAATAAATTAGCACTTTGAATATGTTGCCATGATTTTTTTTAAAGATTTTATTTATTTATTTGACACAGAGAGGGAGAGAGAGATCGCAAGTAGGCAGAGAGGCAGGCAGAGAGAGAGGAGGAAGCAGGCTCCCTGCTCGATCCCAGGACCCTGAGATCATGACCTGAGCTGAAGGCAGAGACTTTAACCCACTGAGCCACCCAGGTGCCTCTGCCATGACTTTTTGAAAGTGCCTTCCAGAAAACATCTGAGGTAGAGGCAAACATTCTTCCTTTAAAGGGAGCCTGGGTGGCTCAGTTGGTTAAGCATCTGGCCATAGCTCAGGTCATGTTAGTTAAGCATGTGGCCTCAGCTCAGGTCATGATCTTCGGTCCTTAGATTGAGCCGAGTTGGGCTCCCTCCTCAGTGTGGAGTCTGCTTCTCCCTCTTTCTCTGCCTCTCCCCTTGTGCTCTCTCTCTCTCTCTCTCACATAAATAAATAGAATCTTAACCGACTGAGCCATCCAGGCGCCCTTAAATAAAATCTTAAAAAAAAAAAATTTCTTCCTTTTAAAAAAAAAACCCTCCCCTAAAATAGCTAACTTGTAAATGTTAGTAAGCATTGCATTTAATGGAAATTAAATAATGTGGATTAGGCTTTTAGATGAAGACACTTAAGTATAATTTTGTTCCTTCTTTGCTTACATTTAAATGCTGCCTGGCTCAGATTATTCTAACCTTATGTAGAAATCGACTCTATTGTCTACAATGACTTCTTATTCTAATATCTCTTGATTTCATTTTTTTTTAATTCCCCAATGAATCACTAACTCCTCTCTCCTCACTCCTAACCAGGATTGTCCCTCACAGAGATATCAGAAGAGGGACAAGATAAACCACTAACTGAAAAAAAAATTTTTTGAAACCATGAGTAACTAACAAGGGGTTAGGATCCAGAATATGTAAAGAACTCACAAGAATAAAGAAGAAGGCAGCCAAGTCAATAGAGAAAATGAGAAAAAGAAAGAACAGAATCCTATTTAATATTGCAGGAGATTCCACCAAATTGGCAGAAGTTAGAAAGACTGAGAATGCCAAATGCAGCCAAAGCCATAGAGCTGTGGGAACTCTGGTCTGCTTCTGGTGAGAACGCAAATTGGTGTATCTGTTTCGGAAAACCAGTGTGCATTACTTAGTAAAATTGAACATGACCATACCATATGACCCAGCCCTTCTGCTACTAAGTATATACTCTCAGGAGACTTTGGCACACTTGCACTAGGAGACAGGTACCTGAATGTTTACAGCAACACTGTTTGTAATAGGGAAAAAAACACCTAAAAAAATCCAAGTGCCCATAGACAGTAAGATGGATAAATGATTATCTAGTAAAATGCTACCCTGCAGTGAAAATGAACCCACTCTAGTACATACATCAACAGAAACTGGAATGAAAGAAGCTAGTTATTAAAGAGACATATTATCATTCCATTATGAAAGTTCAAACTTAAGGACATGTAGGTTGTAATGACTGGAAGAAAAATAGAATAATTGCAATTTGAGGATAATGGTTACTACCAAGAAGGGTGAGGGGGCATTCAATCAGGGAGAGCATGGAGTGGCTTTTAGGGATGGTACTATTCTATTTCTTGGCTTGGGTAGTGGGCATATGAGTGTTTATTTTATTACTGGTCTTTAAATTGTACAAATGTTTTCTATACATACTTGTATATAAGATATACTTTATAATTTTAACAAAAGGCACCTATTAGGTAGAGCAGTAACTTCCCTCAGATTTTAAGTCAGCTTAACTTGATCTCGACGCCATTAATTTGCTCTTTATATTTCAGAACTTCTCTTTCCACTTTGCAGGCTCCAGCTTTATGCCTTTTTAGTTTTCTGTATTTCACTGTCTCCTTGACTCCTTATGACTTTGCTCTCAATGTCCCAACCAGTGAAACTTTCCCAATAATATCCCTCCTTGGACCTGGAGAGCAATAAAATGCTATAGTCTATAAGCAAAGAAATGGTTCATACCTAGGCAAGAATGGAATTATAAATTAATGAATTAGTGAAGCTCATCTTTATTAAAGACCTGCTGTATGCCAAGGTGCCTGATAAGTTTTGGGGATAGTGGGGAACCCTTGCCGACCAGAGTCTGGCAGGAAGGGGTCGCCCCTCCCCCACCCCAGTCTTCCCAATGCTGCACAATGTTTGGTGGGTGCTGCTGGCAGGGCTGTGTGGGGAGGGATTTCTATGTCTGCGGCAGGGGAAGAGGTAGAATCCGTGTAATAGAAAGGTGAAAATGACAAGTATCTCTTCTACAGATGCTATCTATCAACATACACATGTCTGTTAAAAATAAAACAGACCCTTTAATACCACACAGAAAAGAGAAAGTTCATTCAAGAAACCCTTCCTATGGGATCTTTCTCCTGTGAGCTTTTGTGGGGCCAGTTCCTACTTATTTGGCATTAGGCATGAACTGCCCTCTTTTGTCTTTGAGGTCTTTATTTTGTCTGTTCAATTCAAGTATTAGCTCTGTAAGGAACAGAAAACTGGTATCTTTATCCTGCATGGAATTGAACAGAAAATCTTGCATCTTATATAGCTAAATAAGCATTTATTGGCTGATTTGTCTAACATGGTTTTAACACCAGGATGGAACCAAATATTTAGTACTATTTAGATAAAACCACTCACAGTGATCCAAATTTACCCTGATCATTTATTTTTCAAAGGGGAGTGGCTTTTATTTATTTTTTTAAATGAAACAGCCTCAGACTTTGAGATTATAATTTGTAATTAAGGATAAACTTAATCACTTGGGTGAGACAAGAAATAGTAACTGAATGGCTTTTTCTTTAAAAAAAATCCTTTTTAAAATTTCAAAATAACATTGTACATTGTATAATACTCATTGTACGAAAAGAAAAACATTCTTTTTATAGCACCCCACCTACATAGTATAATTTAAGAGAAGTGTTTTATAGCATATTTGAAATACAGGCTGTCATCTTAAGTATTGATCCTACATATTTTTGGAAAAGCTGTTAGGTGTTTGCATGCTGTAAACCAAACACCATAATAATATCCCTCTCTGTTTCAATAATATGTTCCTTTGGATGGAGCTGTGTAAACAGGTGATAATAAGAACCAGCCATGGAGAAAGCATTTCAGCTTAGCATAATCATTTTCTTTAATATATATTTAATTACATTAGGCAATTTTTCCGATATTTGATGGAAGATTAAGATGTTGGGGAAGGCCTGCATTTTGGAATCAAAGAGAAAATGACAACCTATAAATAAAACAATGTATTTAGAAACATGAGCTACTGGAAACTTTAACCAAAGTATGAGTTTTTCTGTGTTTTAAAAATAAGTTTGAGTACAAAAAGCCAAGTTTATGAAGAGCTGGTCTCATATGGTGCAAACGTTCTATGGTTTCAGGTCTATCTGGATTGTTCTCCTGATCACTAACACCTTTCCGCACCTGCTCCTTGATACTATAAGCGTCTACAACAGTGCACAATCTATTATTTGTACTTTTGGATTTAAGGTTTAACGTGAAGTTTCCCTGGGAGAATAGAACACATGATTTAAATTCAAACTAAAGCCTCTGTTACTGGTACCAGATCCTTGACTGGAACAGAGTTCTGTAGATGGATGCAGGAGGAGTGTACGAAAGATCACAGCCGGCATTAGAAATCCAAACTGAAAATGTAGTTGTAGATCATGATTTTTTTTTTTTTTTTTAAATGCAACTGGCAGCTACTTCTCCTTGGTTGTGTTGTGTTGCCTGGGTGGCTCAGTCGGTTAAGCGTCTGCCTTCAGCTCAGGTCATGATGCAGGTGTCCTGGGATTGACCCTGGCCTAGACTTCCTCTTCAGCAGGGAGCCTGCCTCTCCCTCTCCCTCTGCCTCCCCTCCCCCTGCTTATGCTTGTGTGCATCCATGCTCTCTCTCTCTCAAATAAAATTAAAAAAAAAAAGTCAATGCCGTAAGTAAAAATTTTAGTGTGTGTCTGTTTGTGTAATATATCATACCTAAAGTATTTTAGGAAGAGCAGCTTTGTTCCTGACACCGGCTTTGTCTCCAAGATCAGAGATGCAGATACAGGGAGCCACACCTTACCTGAGCCGAGTCCTGAGTGGAAACCAGAGCAGGAACCAGTTCTGGGGAAGGAAAACCAGAATTGTAACTGAGGAATTGCTGGAGGTTCAGTGTAGACAGGTCTGAGAGGTAATCATTCCAGGGGGACCTAGTCGCAGGGGGCCTCCACAATACTGTGAGATTTATCTTCAGGAGTTTGACCAGGTTCCCAAAGTAAGTAACAGAGGAAAATCTCCTAGTGCTTCTAGCTTCAAGAGGAGGAAAGGTGCCATTTTGAAATCTGCCAAAGCACTCTGATCTTTTCAGCAAAGCCTGCCCGCAGGGGAAACTAGTTAACCACAGCCCAATTTACTGGAATATTACCAAAGCCTGACTGACCTGGGGAAAGGGAAATAGGCAACTCCAGCCCACATTATCCAGCCTGTACCATCTGAGTGGGGAGAAAAAAATGGAGGAAGTCTTGTGAAGTTCATAGCCCAGGAGCACTGAGATGGAATCATGGGGCCATAGAATACTTCCCCCACACCTCACCAGCACATTGCTCAGTTTCTTTCCACCACTTTCCTTTAACCAGTACATCATGTCTGGTTATGAAGAAAAAATCACAAGGCGTACCAAATGGACCTTGGAGCACTGCTGAGGGGCTAAGGCAGGGTCCAGAAAAAAGAGAAATCTGAAATGGCCATAGCTCAAAAAAGAGGCTTAAGATCATCACAGATGAAGCATTGTCTTTCCAATGTGCAAAGCATCATTTGCTATTACTTTTATTTTCATGATGAAAGGGAGAATCAGAACAGAGCATCATTCTGAAGAGTTGATATATAGCATCTCAAAACAGAAATTTAAATTGTTCCTGTTTCACCTGATAGTCTCATGTTATTTAGATTGGATACTACTCTTTACATAAGGCGGTAAGCCTCTAGAATTTTTTTTTTTAAAGATTTCATTTATTTTTTTGACACACACAGAGAGAGAGAGAGATTACAAGTAGGCAGAGAGGCAGGCAGAGAGAGAGGAGGAAGCAGGGAGCCCGATGCGGGCCTCGATCCCAGGCCCTTGAGATCATGACCTGAGCCGAAGGCAGAGGCTTTAACCCACTGAGCCACCCAGGCACCCTTCTTTTTTTTTTTAGATTTGGTGAGTGAGCAAGAACTTTTGTAGCTCGTTAATCTCCATGGCCACAGTCTCAGTCGCACCGCCCTTCAGAAATGTGGCATTAGGCATGAACTGCTCCCTTTTGTCTTTGAGGTGTTCTGCTCAGTGGAGCTCACAGCTGCGCCAGTGCTAGGGCAGGCTGCGGAATTGCAAGGGTTCTATGGGAAGCAGAATTCTACCATGATCTCCAACCCTTGAGTGTAGGAGGGACCCGTGAATGTGGTGGGTTATCAACCTCATGATTATGGTGATGCTACATGGCTTTTAAAAAGCGAGATTACTCTGGGTGACCTAACTTAATCAGGTGAGCCCTTAAAAGAAATGGTGCTCTTCCAAGGCTCATAGGTGGTTCAGTTGGTTAAGCATCTGACTCTTGGTTTTGGCTCAGGTCATGATCTCAGGGACGTGGGACGGGGAGCCCACCTTAGGCTCCATGCTCAGCGGGGAGTCTGCTTGAGATTCTCACCCTCCCTCCCTGCTTCCCTCTCTGCCTCCCTCCCACTCATGCGTGTGCACCCTCTCCCTCTCTCTCAAAAATAAATAAAAAAACAAACAAATAAAATCTTAAAAAAAAAAAGGAATGGGACTTTTCCTAGAGACAGGGGTTCAAAGTCTGGCGAGGTTGAAATGGGAGAGGGATCGAACATGAGAAAGATTCTTCATTGTTGGCTTTGAATATTAGGTGAGCACACTGGCAAGGAGTACAGGCAGCTTCCTGGAGCCGCGACCAGAGGATGATTGGCAAGGAAATGGGGACATCAGTGCTGGAACCTCATGGATCTGAATTCTGCTACAATGGCAGGAGATCTGGGTGAGTGTGCAGCTGGTCGAGACCTTTATTTCACCCCGGGAGAGCCCGAGTGAGGACTGCTCTCCCATGTTGTGCATGGACTTCCGACCCACAGCACTGTGAGAACTTAATACCCTCAAGAGTGGTTTTAAGCCACGAAGCTTGTGGTTGTTTGTGACATGGCAATAGCAACTAAAGCAGATTTTAACCTGAGTTTAAGAAAAGCCAATAAATCATGTTCCTACAACTTCAACCAAATAATTATCTTGAAGACTAAGAGGAAGAAAGCTTTCTCCTCACTGCATTGCTGTCACTGACGAGTGGTGTGACTTCTCTGGATGTCAGCTTCCTTCACCATAAATGAAGCCATTAGTAGAGATCTTATCTGGTTTCTCTAGTTCAAATATTTCTGTAATTCCCTTTTGGCCACTTCCACCTATGACTGGCAAAAATGAAAGTTATTGCTAAAAGAATAATTCCATTATCTGCTTGCAGTATTGTGGGGGAAGGAGGAAGTGCAATTTCTGGAAATAATGCCATAGTGCTTGCTTAAAATACGGTTCTATCTTTCTGTTCCTACCTCCGGGCTTACTCACCTATGCTACACCCCTGCGGCACTTACGGAAATCTTTGGGTTCTACCTTCTGAGCAAACATGGAAACCTTTACAGATGGCTTGGCCCTAGTTGAGGGATTTATTAATATAAGTCTTTTAAAAGCTAAATGCGTCACATTTTTAGGTCTATCGTCTTCAGCAGAATCATCCTCATCTTATTTTATTTACAACAAAGCAAACAAGGGCAAATTACACAAAACAAGAAAACAAAAACAGATCAGTTGATCCTTTCAGGATACATTGTTTCTGCTGCATGGCAGATTGAATATACGATTTATTTTCAGGGTAAGACTCTTCCATCACTGCCATAGACATGAAAACGCGTGAGATTCTCCTCATACCATCTCAGTGCCAAGAAAGAGTAACGACGCCATGGTTATTGCATTGCGGGGGAAGCCAGGCTTCCTGACTTTCAATAAACTGGTTTTGTGCTACAACTTAATGGATACTGATCATTCACTGCACTCAGTGATTCCAGGTTCCCTATGAATGAATAAAATTTCCTGATTAAAATCTTAAATCAAAATATCTCTTGGCCTATCACACTGTGATTTGGGGCTTCTATTAATGGAACAATCTTAAGAAGAGTCTTAGTTTTTGTTTCACATATTCCCCTTCTTATTCTTGGAGACTAAGAGGAAATTTTTTTCTTTTAAAATTATAGAAATAGCTCAGGTTTATTGTGGATTTATTAATAATGCAGACAAACATGTAACTAGAGGGTATTATGCTAAGTGAAATAAGTCAGCCAGAGAAAGACAAATGCCATCTGATTTCACTCATATGTGGAATTTAAGAAACAAAACAGATGAACATGTGGAAGGGAAGGAAAAATGAAGTAAGAGGAAGGTAAACCATAAGAGACACTTAACGATAGGAAACAAACTGAAGGTTGCTGGAAGGGAGGTGGGTGAGGGGATGGGATAATTGGGCGATGGGCATCAGGAAGGGCACTTGAAGTAATGAGCACTGGGTGTTGTATGCAACTGATGAATCACTAAATTCTACCCTGAAACTAGTAATACAGTATATGTTAACTAACTTGAATTTAAATTAAAAAAATGAAAAAAAGTGTAGACAAAAGGATATATATTCCATAGTCCAATTCACACATTCATTCAAGTGCAATAGACTGATAGTGAGTACCTTCTAAAATTTTCCACCCTGTGCACTTTACTCACCTCTCCTAGGTCTGACCCTACTGCCGTGTGGGCATACTGTGTCACAAAGAAAAATGTTCTGTGGGTCAAAAAGGTTTGCAAAGCAGTGCTGTAGGTCACTCATTTCACAGGTCTGTGAATCATCAGTCTTACACAATTCATAGCACTCACCATAGCACATACCCTCCCCAATGTCCATGGCCCAGCCACCCCCACATACCCTCCCCAATGTCCATGGCCCAGCCACCCCATCCCTCCCACCTCCCTCAAAGATACATGAGGCACCTGTGTATTTTGTTAAACTACAGGTTCCAATCCAGTAGTTCTGAGATGGATGTTAGATTCTGTATGTCTAACAATGCAGCTGATTCTCAGAGTACTGAAGAAATTAACAAGCCCTTTAAAGGATTCTGATTTATGCTATACTTTCAGAATCACTACAGTTCTGTTTAAACATTGATGCTGGCTTAACTCCCAGAGTTACTGATTTAGTAGGTTACCTAAATAATTCACTTAGGGTAATGCCTGGCACATAGTAATAGGTAAGTATTAGTTATTACCTTTACAGGTAGTTCTGCTATAGCTTGATATATACTTTCTGGAAAAAAAAATCTCTATATTCTCCAAAACTGTCCTCTAAAAATACAGGGCTGAAGAGGGCAAGAGGGGAAGGAACAGAGGTACCTCTCAAAAACTATAGAACCTGTCATCAGAAAGCTGTACATAAACAGTATAAACTGTCTGGGCAGGCAACTTAACATAGCTGCGAGTTGTCCCAGGAAGGGGCTTAGGAATGTGCATTTCTAGCATGTTCCCAGGTGATGCTGCTGCTGCTGGTCTGGGAGCCACACTTTGAGAACCACTAGAGTGCTCTGGACCACTGGGCTGAAAACTTATTTCCCAGGTTGGAGTTCCTACTTTGTTACCAGCTGCACAAGATTTGTCTTAATTTCTTGCACCATATTTTGTTAATGTAAAAGCATATTTAATAATTTTCCCCTTAAACATATTTTAAGATGGGTTGAATAAAAAAATAAAATAAATATTTTAAGGGGAAAATTAAAAATAAAAATATTTTAGATCATTTGGACCTGTCTGGTGTTCAGATAGCTAGAAATTAAACAAAACTCATTTCTTTCACTTGGTGGTTCAGCGTTTGTCTCAATTCATTTTATTGAGGAGCTGCATGGTTCATTTTTAATTTTTCTTGGTTAGGAAGCTAAGTTAGAATATTATGGTTATATGTAGAATATCCTTCCTTCCCTTAATTTCAGTAAGTTTTGTGGGGGTGGGGGGAACATACCATACAAGCAAACTGCCATCTTTACCAGAAGCTTATGGCTTCATTTCTGATCTGCCTTCTTAAAACCGAAGATTTTCTATTCATCCTCTATAAGTGTTCAGTAAATGCATATTAAGTAAAATAGGGAAGATGTTCAGTAATTTTAAAAATTGCAGTGAATCCTGACTTATAAAGAACACTTAATAATTTGTCATTTGTGGAAGTCTAACATAAAACAGCAATTCAACATTCACAGGCATTCAGTACGAGACAGAAGGAGTTCGGGGACTCCTCATTTGTCTCTATAAAAGGCCAGTGCCCAACACAGAGCCTGAAGCCTAGTGGACATTCCATAACTCTGTGGCACAAGAAGGGTGCTCAACTGAACTAATGAATAACAGAGAACAATATTAGCAACTACAATAAAATATTGGTGAGTCCAGAGCAGACGTGAGGTAAGTCATAACAAATTGTTATTAATAGTAGTTAAAATTCTAAGGTCTTGAAACTTAAAAAGAAGAAAAATTAAAATAAAAAAAAATAGCATCACTTTGATTCACTTACCTTCCTGCATACGTTGTTGGGCACGAGGGTAGCATTACTGGGAACTGTTTATAATCTTCAGCATTCCCTGTCTGTGTAGCGGCCCTCTCTCTGGGATCCTGTCAGCCGGGATGTTTTATGAATACCATGCATCATGGTCCCAGGGTGCAGTTGTTTTTGAGAACCACTGAAATATATCATTCCACTTGGCTTCATGATTTATAATATGAATCACACAAGAAAATACCTCCGGTTTATTTAAAAATGAGTGGTAATTATTTATCATATATTATATAAATGACTAATTGAAAGAACATTTACAATTTTTTTCTTTTAAGTTTTTATTTAAATTCCAGTATAGTTAACATACTATGTAATATTGGTTTCAGGTGTACAGTACTGTGATCCGACACTTCCATACATGACCTGGTGCCCATCCCCTGTTTCCCCCACCCCCACCCCCACCCACATCTCCTCTGGTAACCACCGCTTTGTTCTCTATAGTTAACAGTCTATTTCTTTGTTTGCCTTTCTCTCAAAAGATCATTATTTTTTAAGTTTCACTAGTTTTTAAAATATTTGGACAAACATTTGACTAGAGTTTTTCTTTCTTAGTTTCTTCTATTAAGATCAAGAAAGTGATATCCATAAGCCTGTAAGAAATTCTTATAACATTTTGGAAGAGTGAAGGGACATGACATCATCTCATACATTATTACTGTAATTTTGAGGAAAACCTTGACAATCTAAGATACAAAGTAAAAGGAAAATGAGACAGACACATTTTAAAATAAACAACAATGGCTTTTAAATATTCTTTACACTATTGGTAGTTAATAGAACTTTCTGAGAGTATTTTTTTTTTAAACTACGAAAATTTGAGATGTTCCACAGGTTGATTTATTTTCTGGGTCAATGGTAAAGATCACAGAGTTTCTTTGACTATTCCTGAATAATGGAAGAAATCTATAGTTAACATAGAAGGATGGCATGCATAAAATGTAGTTTATCCTGGACATTAAGGGAAAGATATTGGCATATCTTTTCTAATCTATGACATTGAAGACACAGCATTAATGATATATCGTGTTGTACACAAGGGAAAGTATACTAACCATCCAGAAGTACAGATAAATCCCTCTCTGAGCCATCTTACACTTTTTAAAAATAGTGTTCCTTTGTTTGTTCCACGGTATATGTTACTGGTGGGTATTATGTTGGAGGGACTCATCCACTCTTTGAGGTTTTGCAAGGATATTTTCTTTTTCTTTTTCTTTTTCCCCCTAAGACTTCATGTATGTATGTATGTATGTATGTATGTATGTATGTATGTATGTATTTTAGAGAGACAGCAGGGGGAGGGGCAGAGGAGAGGGATAAGGAGAGAGAATCTCAAGCAGATTCTGCAATGCACACAGAGCCTGAAAAGGGGCTCAATCGCATGACCCCGAGAGCATGACCTGAGCTGAAACCAACAGCTGGACACTTAACTGACAGAGCCTCCCAGGTGTCCTGCAAGGACGTTTTCTATGGTTCAGAAGCACCTGCATACTTTCTATTAATAAAAAATTCTAGTCCTGCTAATGTTCTTGTTTGCTATAAAATAACTCTTTAAAATAAGAAGATTTTCAAGTTGTTAGTCTGATCTTTCTTCAAGCTCTTAATTGAATTGCTGTTAAGTCAGAAGTTCCAATGGATAGGTTGTTAGTACTTCAGTTCTTCTGAAATTTTTAGAAACACAACATTACCAATCCTTGCACACTGTTGGTCAGAATGCAAAATAGTGTAGTACTTTTGAAAAAAGTATGGAGATCCCCCAAAAATTAAAATTAGAACTGCCATATGCTTCAGCAATCCCATTGCTGGGTGTTTATCCAAAAGAATTGAAATCACGATCTCAAGGAGATATTAGCGCTCCTAGGTTCATTACAGAACTGTTCTCAGGAGCAAAGATGTGAAAACAACTTAAATGTCTGTCAACAGATGAACAGATAAAGAAAATGTGGTATATTCACACAATGATTACTAGCAAGCTTTATAAAAGAAGAAAATTCTGTAATATGCTACAGCATGGATAAACCTTGAGGATAAATACAGTAAGTGAAATAACCGAGTCACAGAAAGACAAATACTGCATGATTTCACTTATAGGAGGTATTTAAAATAGTCAAATTTAGGGGTACCTGGCTGGCTCAGTTGGTTAGGCATCTGACTCTTGATTTATTGTCATGATCACAGGGTTGTGAGTTCGAGCCCCAGTCCACATGGAAACTACTTGAGATTCTCTCTCAACCTCTGCCTCTGTCCCTCCCCCCCACTCTCTCTCAAGATAAATAAATAAAATCTTTTAAAAAACTAGTCAACAATACAGCACATCATTAGTTTTTGATGTAGTCTTCCAAGTATGGTGACTAACATAATATAATAAAAAAATAAAAATAAAAACTAACCAAATTTAGTGAGTCAAAGAGTGGAATGGTGGTGGTTTCCAGGAGCTGGAGGGAGGGGGAAATGGGGAGCTACTAATCAATGGGCATAAAGTTTCAGTCAAACAAGAGGAATAAGCCCTAGAGATCTGCTGCATAGCATTGTCATATAATCAACAATAATCGTACACTTAGAGTTTTGGTAAGAGGGTAGATCTTATGTTAAGTGTTCTTATTATAATAAAATAAAATTTAAAAACCAGATTATTAAAGTAAAAATCAGTGTTCCGTTGCTGAAAAACAATACACCTTTACTTTACAGTGGGTAGTTGAAGATTTGCTTGAATAAGCTAGCAGTGTAACAGGTAACCAGTCTCCTCTTCCCTTTACGTGCTTTGTCATCAAGCAGAACAAACATTCTGTTAATTGTGGTTTCTCTTTAAGATATTCAAGAATCATGTTACTGAATGATCTCTTTATACATTTAAGTGGAGGAAATATTAGGGCTCCCAAGTATCAAAGCCACTCTTAAAGGATACAAACGTCACCACTGTGACTATTAAAAAGAGTCGATGCGGATTATGGTGGCAACTGAATGACAGTTTGTATATTGAATAATGTCCATATCACGGACCTAAGTGCCTAAGCCTCCAGGTGACCCCTTTGAAAGGACAGCACTCATTTGATGAACAGACCACGGGTCAACTTCTCCCTAGTTTCTGGAACTTGCCTTTGTGTTCATGGATGACTTTTCACATGATTGTGAGAGGACGGTGTGGAAAGGGAGGCTTGGGGACACACCGAGGCTCTTCGGCTCAGCTGGGAAGGAACTGAAGTAGAGCAATCAAAGTAAGACTCACAAGCGTGACCTTGGTTCTTGAAACCTACCTTTTTTAGCCTCCCATAGCCAGATCTTTCTATCGCTGAAGCCTATATGCTGTGTCACAGCCTCTTTTATTCCTTCCTTTCTTCCCCCATTCAGCGAACGTGAGCACTTAGTCATCCAGCACTCTTCCAGGTGCAAGGGATTACCAGAGAGCCAAAGCCAAACAGCGTCTGCCATCACATGTAACCATACTTTATCTGTATTTCTCGATGGCAATTGTTACACTCTAGTCATTTGGGCTTATCTCAGCCTCCTACAAGATAGTGGGTGCTTTGATGTCAGTGCCATTGTCTAATTCACTTATCCCAAGGTTTTACAACCAAAAGACAATTGACGTGCGATAAGTGAATGAAGGGAAAAGTGAGTGAATAAATGAGCGAGTGAATGAATCAAACTTTCTGACCTATTATGCCCAAGAAATGCAACTTAATTTTTACCTTTCTGAAATGTTACAACACAAACCCAAATTCCATCGTTATGTGTGGGAGTCACATAAAATACTTGGATGCCAACAGAGCCATTAGAGTGGAGTTAAAAAAAAATCAAATAATATTTCTGTGAGATTAGAGAATACATTTTTATGGCCTAACATAGTTGAATCAGGATTGAGATGGGGAGAGGGTACTGCAAATGCGGAATAACGTATTTACCTAATAGACCTAACACCTACTTGGAAGAGGCTGTTAATGTGTATTATGAAGGAATACCATTTTATGAATAGCAGTAGAGGAAGTTTTTTTTAACTTCCTTAAATACTTCTTTATTCCAAATAATGACTCAATAAAGCAATGATTAGAAATTATATCTATACTTTAATTTTAGTAAATAATTTTCTTACATGTGTATAAACTAGCTTTGAGGAAAGCAATTGTAAGGGTAAATCTTTCAAAGAATTGAGATTAACACATGAAGTTTTCAGGAGGAGGAAAAAAAACGTCTGCTGGAAATGTCTGAGGAGCTGTCACTTTTAACTGGGTTTATTTTTCTCTTTATTCACCTTTTAACTTTTTCCTATACCTTTTGTCCCAACAACTGACTTCTTTTTTTTTAAGATTTTATTTATTTATTTGAGAGAAAGAGAGAGAGAGCAGGAGCAGGGGGAGGGGCAAGCAGACTCCCCGCTGAGCAAGGAGCCTGACATGGGGCTCAATCCCAGGACCCAAGGATCATGACCTGAGCTGAAGGCAGACGCTTAACCGACTGAGCCACCTTGATGTCCCCCAAGAGCTGACTTCTTTTCTTTCTTACAAACCTGAACTATTTTGCTGTAAATCATTTTGGTCATGAACAGATTTCATTTAACTCCTTTTCTTTTTAAGAGAGAGAGAGAGAATGAGTGGGAGAGGAGCAGAGAGAGGGAGAGAGAGAATATCAAGCAGGTGCACTGCTGAGCATAGAGTCCCATTTCATGATCTGAGGTCAAGACCTGAGCCAAAATCAAGAGTGGGGTGCTTAACTGACTGAGCCATGCAGGCACCCCGGTACTGCATTTAACTCAATGTAAAATGTTTTTTCTGTTTCAGGTGCATGGGGCAAAGGGAAGAAATTTTATTTTAATTTTATGGGTTTGCCCAGGAATTTGAGAGCAGTTAGCCAATACTTGTAAAATGGACTTACCGCTCCTCACCTACTTGCACACAGTTTCTTCATTCTTCCTTTTGAGGGACAGGTTGCTCATTAGAAGGGTAAGGCAAGCATTGGTCACATCACTCCGCTATTAATTTGCAACACTAGTGTCTGGAGGAAGAGTTTCCGATGATGAAGCCGTAAGAGGTTTGTCTTGAATTCAGTAACCTTTTAATAACTGTGTGTGTGTGTGTGTGTGTGTGTGTGTGTGTATGAAATGATCAAATGTAGCATACATACAAAAGCATACATAATGCATATACATATGGTTTGAATAATAATTATAAAACAAAAAGCAATTTACCCCCACCTGTTACAAAATAGAATATGTTCAGTACTTTAGAAATGCTCTGTGTGACCCTCCATTCTTCCCCCAGCAAAAGAAACCACTATCCTGTCTTCTTTTTTTAAGATTTTTATTTATTTATTTGACACAGAGAGAGAGATCACAAGTAGGGGGAGAGGCAGGCAGAGAGAGGAGGAAGTAGGCTCCCTGCTGAACAGAGAGCCCGATACAGGGCTCGATCCCAGGAACCTGAGATCATGACCTGAGCCGAAGGCAGAGGCTTTTACCCACTGAGCCACCCAGGTGCCCCTACTATCCTCTCTTTGTGAGAATCATTTCCTTGCTCTTCATTATAGTTTCGCCACTTATTTCTATCTCTAATATGTTGCTTCATTTTAGTTCTCTCTCTCTCTCTTTTTTAACTCAGTAGCAAGAATGAATGCAAGTGTGTGAGGAAAGGGGAACATTGTCCAGGTTGGATGAAGGCTCCAGGAGAAGGTAAGCCAAACACAATTTTTGGGTCAGGGGCTGGCCTCAGCTTCCTTTGGAGTTTATGTTGCTATTTCTAGGAAACCCGCAGGCAAATCTATGAATTAGTCCTGGAAACATTAAGAGATTTGGCAGAAAGTTGGGATAGACCCAGAAACTAGGAAGAAATATGGTCAGGGAGTGGGGCAGATCTCTGCTTTTGCTCTGCAGCTCACTGAGGCCTTTAACCCCACGTCTCAGGAAACTGTTGAAGCAGAACTTTGTCCTTGGCCCAACGAGACATCATGACTTGGAAGAGAAAGCACATAGGCCAGTTCTCCTGAACGTTCTGTCCTTGTGTTTAAAAGATGTTTAAAAGAAGTCCTTGTGTTTACATTGTAGCAAGGGTCTTGGGGGTGACAACTTGCATCATAATCTGCGTGTTGACTAACACTTCTCCAACCCAGAGAGAAGGTCTTTCTTTGTACTCATGGCTGCCACCCAGAGACCTACCTTTGCAACTCACTGGGAAACCCCTTTCACTTCTTTCCTGGGTCCTAAGCTTGTTTTTCATATTTCTTACTTGTTTTTGGTTAACTCTCTCCTCTTTTAAAAAGATTTTTAAAACATTTGTTTATTTATTTATTTATTTATTTGAGAGAGAGAGAGAGAGAGAGAGAGAGAGAGAGCAAGGGAAGAAGCAGAGGGAGAGGGACAAGCAGACTCCAAGCTGAGCCTGGAGCCTGATGCGGGGCTCTATCTCAGAACCCTGAGATCATGACCGGAGCTGAAATCAAGAGTTGGATGCTTAACCAACTGAGCTACATGGGCAACCCTTTTTTGTTAACTCTTTTTTTTATCAAGCATAACCACTAAGATATTTGAGAAGAGGTCTGTGCAAGATACATTTTTTTTTAATTTGTAGTGTTTGAAAATATCTTTAGCCTACCATTAAATGTGAATGATGTTATGGCTATTGTTTCAGTCTGGGTTCTCCCGCAAACAGAAAACACAGTATGATGCCACCACAGCTTTGCTCCAAGGATACAAACCGCTCAGAGTATAGTCAGACCAGGTTCTAATGTGTGCAAAACTAGTGACATTATGGTAGTGACATATAATCAGTCAGTAGCTTTAAAAACTGTAGAACTGACTACTGTTAGGTCCCAAACCAGATGCCGAGTTTTTGCCTAGTCCCATGTTGAGATGCAAACCAGCCCTACTGAGGACAATCTCCAGAGTGCTTTTGCTTTTCTGCTTCATTAGCAGAAAATTCTTTCTTCCTCTTTTTATGGTTTACTCTTCCTTGTTGTCCTAGAAAGATTGTCAATGAAATACCCATTCTTTAGAGAGAAATTCAGGAGAGGGGGATGGCGCGCAAATCTCCTACTCCAACCCAAAGATTCCATGGCTCAGAAAAGCACAACAAGCGACCATCTGTTCTCCCACGTCTAGCTCGTTTTGTAAATGATACGACATGTGGGAGAACAATCCAGTTTGCATTATGCCCACGACAGGCCAGTTCCTCTTCATAGTCTTTGCTGTCAAGGTGCAGACACAAACAGGAACTTCCTGTGAGCAAGTACCTGATGAAAAGAATGCATGCTGATTTCGAGAACAAGTGGTACTTTCCAGGCTGTCAAAATCGTGGAGAAATTCTAGGGAAAAAAAATGCTAACCCTGAAAGGACATAGTCCTGCTAAGTGTGTATTTAATTTGCCTCATTAGAACACAACTTCTTAGTCTGAAACATCTAAATGCACATTAATGGTGACTTCATAGTCATGGTATATAAGCATATACACTCTGCTTAAGAAACAGGGAAAGAAAAAAGGGAAGGACAAAGGAGAGAGGAAAGGAAGTCAATTTCTTTTTTTTTTTTTTTTTTTTTTAAATATTTTATNTTAAGAAACAGGGAAAGAAAAAAGGGAAGGACAAAGGAGAGAGGAAAGGAAGTCAATTTCTTATTAAAGTGTTAATAGCAGCTGTATTTAAAGGTTAAGAAAATGTCTAAATACTATACATATATATATATATATATATATATATATATTTTTTTTTTTTTTAACCAAACTTACTGTTCCCATGCCTCTGATTACCAAGGAAAAGATTAAGCAAATCTCATTTACTATACCCATAGAGTCACTTTATTTATTATTTCAAGGGTTTCAAAAGATCACTTACATAGATTGCCGAAATTGTTCATGCTTATTGTGAAAATTATTAGTGGCTCAAATATTGCAACAGCAGATATAAATATTCGATGGCATGCTTGTAAAGTTTTCTCAAAGATGCATTGTATCCCAAATCCACAAAGACCTCAGTTCTTGTATCTCTATGATGTTGAGAGCTAAGCCTCTGCAGTAGTTTTTCTTAATAACGGCGGTTGGTTCCTGATTTCCCTTGTAAAACTCAAACAAGCTAAGAAGTTTTTCTTTGAGAGCACTATTTATTCTTTCACATGACTTTGTCCAAGTTTGGTGCTTCCTTAATATTTCTGTGATAAATGACCCATTTTGGTTTTATTTATAAAACAAAGCAAATTTTCTCCCAAACTATGCTGAACTCTTCATCTCTAGGAAGAGAAATCTACTTGTAACTCTTCAGTGACATTTCTCTACCCCTGAAAATAATTAAAAATCAACCAGATATTCCATTAGTGCTAGTATGGAAGCAAGAAGATCCTCTGTGAGCTCATGTGAGCCTGTCTCTTCCCACTTGTTTGGGGCTCATCAGACTCAAATATTTGCACTCCTTGGAGCACAACCTGTTCTTTTACACCTACTTGTGATGTGGTTTGGAGTGGTGGGGTTCAGAGCTGATGGCCAAGAAAGAATTCTTGAGATGAATTCGGTGCAAAAAGGTGGTTTTATTAAAGCACAGGGATAGGACCCGAGGGCAGAAAGAGCTGCTCTGGGGTTATGACAGGTGAATTTATATACTTTCAAGTCGGGAGTGTGTTGGGTTTAGCGAATAATTCTCTAAGAAACTTTGGAAGCAAGGTTTCCAGGACCTTGAGGGGGACTAGCTGTTGTTAAGAAACAGTCATTTATTTCTGTCTAGTAAAACCCTAGTCATGAGACCCTTCAGAGGTGTATCAGTGGGCCATATGCTTGGGCCATATGCAAGATACCAACACATATCTTGGAGGCGTGGAGACAAAGGAAGTTTCCAAAGGAATTTTTCCACGTTAAATTAGACTCACAGGATCCTGGCGGGGTTGGGATAATGTTAAGCTAAGAAGCCTTTTACCCTTAGCAAAGTATTAACATTGAGGCAGCTGCGTTCCTAGAGGAATGTCACTCTGCCTCTTTAAAGAACTTGTCAATGGACTGTAAATTGTAAGGAAATTTAATTTTTTCTTTGCCTTTGTTTCCCACATCACTTGTCTCTGTTCACATTTATTCCTTGCTTCCAAGCTCTCTGCCTCCTTGATTCCCCAGGCAAACTTCCTGTTTTTCAAGACTCACCTCTCTCAAACCTCCCAGGTGATACCCTTTCTGCATTCCTAGGATACCATTCACTTCTCATTCTGCCTTCTTGCATTCCAACCATTGTCCTGCCTGTCTATCTCTCCCCCACCCCATCACTAGCTATGAGCCTCTAGAGGTTGAGGACTGTGACTCATATATTGTTTAACCATACCTGAATACAAAGATCACATCTAAATATTAACAATAATTCTTGATTGTCATCAAATATCCATTGTCAAACTTCTGGGATTGATTCATTTTTTTTTAAAGTTTATTTGTTTATATAATATTCAACTGGTTGATGTGTCTCTTAAGTCTCTTTTCATCCTTAGATACCTCTCTGTTTTCTTTAATTTTTAAATGTATCTGTCAGGGAGCTGAGTGTTATCCTTTAGAGACTCCAACAGTCTGGGTATTTGTGATCGTATCCCCATTGTCTTGGTCTGTTCAGGCTGCTATAACAGAATTCCACAGATTGGCTTAAACAACGAAATTTTATTTCTCACAGTTCTGGAGGCTGGGAAGCCCAAGATCACAGTGCCTCCTGATTTGGTGTCTGTGTCTGATGGATGAACAATAGTCCACTCTTTATGTGCATATCACATTTTCTTCATCCATTCTTCTGTAAATGAACCTTAGGTTGTTTCCATATCTTGGCTACTGTGAATAAGGCTGCAATGAACACGGAGTGGAAATATCTCTTTGAGATTCTGATTTTATTCCCTTTGGGTGTAGACCCAGAAGTGGGATTGCTGGATCATATGCTAGTTCACCTTTTGATTTTTTGAGGCACTTCCAGCTGTTTTCCATAGTGGCTGCACCAATTTACATATCTACCAACAGTACATCAGGGGTTCCCTTTCTTTACGTCTTTGCCAATACTTGTTACCTCTTGTCTTTTTGATGATAGCCATTCTAATAGGTGAGCGGTGATATCTCACTGCTTGTGGTTTTGATTTGCATTTCCTTGATGGTTAGTGATGTTGAACATCTTTTCATGTCCCAATTGGCTGTTTGTATGCCTTGTTTTTATAAAACGTCTATTTAGGTCCTCTGCTCATTTTTAAATCAGTTTTTTTTTCTATTTAAATAGAAATGAGTTCCTTATATATTTTGAATATTATCCCCTTATGAGACTTGCAAGTATTTTCTCCCATTCGGTAAGTTGCTTTTTCATTTTATTGTTTCTTTTGCTATGCAGACACTTTTTAGTTTGATATAATCCCACTTGTTGATTTTTGCTTTTGTTGCTTGTGCTTTTGGTGTCATATCCAAAAAAAAAAAAAAATTGCCAAGACCAATGCCAAAGGAGACTTTTCCCTATGTTTTCCTTTAGGAGTTTTCTAATTTCAGGTATTATATTTAAATCTTTACAAGTAATTTTTGTGAGCTATGTAAGACAGGGATCCAATCTTATTCTATTTCATGTGACTATCCAATTTTCCCAGCACAATTTATTGAAGGAACTATTGTTTCCTTATTGAGTATTCTTAGCTTCTTTGTCAAATATGAGTTGACAGTGTATGTGTGGATTTATTTCTGGGCTCTTTATTCACTTCCATTGATCTACGTGTCTGTTTTTGTCCTACTACCATGCTATTTTGGTTACTATAACTTTATAAGACACTTACAGGAATCAGAAAGTATGATGCCTCCAGCTTTGTTTTTCTTTCTCCAGATTGTTTTGGCTCTTCTGAAGTCTTTGTGGTTTCCAACAAATTTTAGCATTGTTTTTCTATTTCTGTAAAAAATATCATTAAATTTTGATAAGGATTGGGGCGCCTGGGTGGCTCAGTGGGTTAAAGCCTCTACCTTCAGCTTAGGTCATGATCTCAGGGTCCTGGGATTGAGCCCTGCATCAGGAATCTCTGCTCAGCAGGGAGCCTACTTCCTCCTCTCTCTCTGCCTGCCTCTCTGCCTGCTTATAATCTCTCTCTCTCTCTCTTTCTCTGTCGAATAAATTAAAAAAAATCTTTAAAAAAATTTTTTGATAAGGATTGCCTTGAATCTATAGATCACCTTAGATAATATGGACATTTTAACAATATTAATTTTTCCAATCCATGAGCATGGAATATCTTTCCATTTATTTTTGTCTTCTTCAGTTTCATTCATTGATGTCTTATTAGTTTTTCGTGTATAGATTGTTCATCTACTTGGTCAAATTTCCTCCTAAATAGTTTATTGTTTTTTATACTATTGTAAATGGGATTATTTTTTAATTTCTTTTTCAAGATACTTCATTGTTAGTGTATACAAACACAACTGATTTGTGTTTGTTGATTTTGTATCCTGCAACTTCACAGAACTCATTTGTTAGTTCTAACAGTTTGGGAGTGGGGGAGTCTTTAGAGTTACGTTGGTATTACTGAATGAGTTGGGTAATTTCTTTAAAGATCAGACTAAATTTGTTATTTGTGTTGGATCATTAATCCGACCTGTTTTCCTAGTTTTGAAATACTTTGTAAAAGATGAAAACTTTCACTCCTTTATTTCTGGACTTTTAGTTGATATTCTACTTTGTTGATATTTAGTTGATACACTACAGTCTTTTGAATATCAGTGTGTGGGGGGCATAGTTAATGAGCTATAATTTCTTTCACAGTTACTGGTTTATAGATAGTTGCAATATTTATAATTTGTAATATCCAAAAATGTCCTTTCGTGGATATTTTGGCATTCATTGGTACAGAATTTTATACAGTATTATCTTAAACATTTTCAAATGCCTATGTACTTACAGCTGTTTTCCTGTTAATGTAAAGTTTTACCATTTGTTTCTTTTTTCTTAATTATAGATTTCCAAAGTTTTATCTTAAAAATTTTTTCTTTTGAAGAACTAGGATTTATGGTATTGATCAAACCTATTATTTTGTGTTTGTTCTTATTGTCTTTGTCTTATTAATATCCGGCTTTAACTTAATTCCTTCATTCTGCTTTCGTTGGACTTACTTTGTTCTTTTCCGTGTCTTTTGGTGAAATCTTTTTTGTTAAATTTCAGCCCCTTTTGTTTGGGAGGAAATTCACTTATGGCTATAAATTTCTTCCTGAGAATTTCTCTGGTTCCATATCCAGGTTTTGATACAGAGATCATACATCCATCCCACACTGCTGCATTTTTGTGACTGGGAGAAGAGTGCACTCCCATGGGAGAGAGAGGGCATACGGAAACCTACACAGAGATTCCTCCTGATGCCACCTATATCTTTTTCCCTGACGACCCACCACTGTGTATCTTTACTGGATTGTCATAGCAAATCTTAGCCATGGGTGCAGCTACCTGCTGAGTCCCACAAGTCCTAGCAAATCTCCAAATGTGGGGAAAGTCTTGGAAACCCATGACCCACATGGCTATTCAGTTCAAAGTATTTTGGAAGCTGTCTCTTTATTTTTTCCTTTATCCTAAGAATTATTTGGGAGTCTGTCCCAAACTTTTCTGCCGTATGGATTTTCTGACAACACGTTGATTTTTTATTCTTATGGCAGCGTCATATGTGATTATGGCTTATATGAGAGGGATATTTTAGATTTTTGGGGGTTCAGTTGTGTCATGTTGCTCAATTTTCTGAAGGTCCCACATTTATTTTTAAAAAGTATGTCTATTTTATGAAGATTCTTAATTACGTGTGTCTACATGTCTTAATCCTCTGTATGCCCATTTGAGGAAGATTCCTAATTATGTTACTGAATTCTCCTTACCCTTGTTTACTTTTTCACTAATCTGTTGTTTACCAAAAGACTGTGATGTCTGTCATGACTATTAAAGATGTGTATATTTTTAATACTTTTAAATATTTCTGTTAGTTTTTATTTTATATATTTTGAACATAGCTCGTATTTATAAGCTCTTACTGTTATATCTTTTTGGTGGATGACTCCTTTTATCAATATTAAGTATCTTTCTTCATCCCCTGGGAATTTTCACCTTGAATTCTGTCTGGTGGTAATATTGCTTTAAAATCATTGAGTTAGTACTTTCACAGGTAATTTTTAGTATCTCTTTACTTTCAACAATTCTACATTATTTTTATCAGGTTTGATTCTGGTAAATTATAATAGCTGGATTTTTTTTATTGTGTTATGTTAGTAGCCATACAGTACATCATTAGTTTCTGATGTAGTGTTCCAAGATTCATTGTTTACATATAATACCCAGTGCTCCATGCAGTCTGTGCCTCCTTAATACCCATCACCAGGCTCACCCAACCCCCCACCCCCACCCCTCTAAAATCCTGTTTGTTTCTCAGAGTTCATAGTGTCTCATATTTTGTCTCCCCCTCGGATTTCCCTCCCTTCACTTTTCCTTTCCTTCTCCTAATATCTTCCCTGTTGTTCCTTATGTTCCTCAAGTAAGTGAAACCATATGATAATTGATTTTCTCTGCTTGACTTATTTCACTCAGCATAATCTTTTTTTTTTTTTTACCAACTTGATAGTCTCTGTCTTTAAAGGTCTGATAAAACTGCTCACATTTATCATAAATATGTTTTGATTTCTTCTTCTTCTGCTTCTTTTTTTTAAAGATTTTATTTATTTGTTTGTCAGAGAGAGAGAGAGAGAGCACAAGCAGACAGAGTGGCAGGGAGATGTGGGGCTCCATCCCAGGACACTGGGATCATGACCTGAGCCGAAGGCAGCTGCTTAACCAACTGAGCCACCCAGGCATCCCTGTTTTGATTTATTCTTACCATAGTTTTTTGTTTTTGTTTTTTTATTTATTTACTAAAAATGTTTTAAACATTTTTTTTAAAGATTTATTCACCCATTCTAGACAGAGAGGGAGAGCGAGCATGTGCATACATGTGCATGAGTGGGGGGCCAGGCAGAGGGAGAGGGAGAATCCTCAAGCAGATTCTTGGCCGAACACTGAGCCAGATGCGGGGCTTGATCTCAGGACCCCGAAACCTTGACCTGAGCTGAAGTCAAGAGTCAGTCACTTCATGGACAGAGCCACTCAGGCAATCTGCTAAAAAAATTTTTTTAAAACATTCTCGCCTCTTTTGGTTAGATTTATTTTTTTGCAACCTTTCCCTTCTTTTGTTTTGATAGTTGTACATTCATCTATTCTTTTTTGTTCAACTCGTGCACATTTTTAGCTCATGTAAGCAACTTACGTTTTCTTTTTCAAAAGTCTAGAGTCAAATACATCTATGTTCTACCCTTCTTTTCAACAATACGAGAAATTTAACATGCATTTATTCCCTTTACACTCTCCTTTTCCCCCCAGCTAACTCTCATGTTGACATCTTATGGAGTTTTATTTCCAGACGGTTTAACATACACACTGATTTCAATTCAGCAATGTTGTTTCAAATGATTACTTTGTTGCCATGTTTCTTACTCATTACCCTCTCCCAGATTAATTTTTCTTCTCGCTGAAATAATATCCTACAGTAATTCTTGCTGAATTCTTTCAAAGAATGTGGATGGTAAACTTTCTGAGGTCCTGTAAGTTCGAGAATGTCCTTACTTCATGAAAGAAGCTGAATGGCTGAATTTATTCCGCTGACTCTAGCAAGATCTGGTCCTCACCTTTTCCTGTTTACCACTCCTACCAAATCCAAACTGACTAAAAGCTGCTAAAGCTTTAGCCCCACTCTTGCAGGTCCCAAACCCCGTCCCCTGACTAATGCAGCCTAAATTCCCCACGCCTTCTAAGAATCGGAATAGTGATTAATTCTCAGAATATAACAAAACTTTGACCTTCATCAATTGAACACAGCAATTCCTGAGGCTGTCTGCTTTCAGGTAGAATGGCTCTTTGGAGTTGTTCTTTTGTGATGATTTTAATAAAGGCTTAAGTTAACAGGATTTGGTTGGTTTTTCTTCTTCACTAATTCATTCTTATGGCTAAAGGATAGTTTGGCTAAATATTTTTTTCCTTAAGAATTTTTAGATTTTGTTCCCACACCTCATAGCGCCCAGGGTTGCTGATAAGAAGCCTGTGTCCTGCAGCTGTCAATTCCCTCTTCTGGGGTTGGCACCTTTTCCTGCAGCCTCTGTGATACCTTGGGGCCATGGCTTACCACTGTGGCCCTCTGTGTGCTTCCTTTCTTAAGGATCTGCATAATTTCTGGTCCACCAAAAGTCCTTACTCTGTTTCTCACAAATCCCAATGTCCTTAAAATTTCTTTTAAAATACAACTTAACCCACCATAATGACTTGGTGTTAAAAGAGGAGATTTCAGCATGTGCTCAGATTAAAATGTACTTTGTTGTTTGTGTGTTTGGATGGGTCCATATGAAACTATATTCCAAGGCAATAGAATGGGGTGTCCAGAGGAAGACTCGTTTTTACTTTATAATTTTCTCTATTTGAATTTCAGCATCTTAATCTTGTTTTTTGATTCAATATAATGGCATACATAATCCATTGGAATCTTCCTTTTCTTTTCTTTTGTTTTTTAAGATTGTATTTATTTATCTGAGAGATAGAGCAAGAGTTGGGGTGGGGGGGGCAGAGGGAGAGGGAGAAGCAGGCTCCTTGCTGAGCCAGGAGCCTGACACAGGTTCCATCCTGGACTTTGAGATCATGATCGGAGCTGAAGACAGACGTTTAACCAACTGAACCACCCAGGCGCCCTAGACATCTTCCTTTTCTATCTCCAAATGCACCCAACAGCTTTTTCCACCTGTTCTGGTGCCCTGTCTATGTTGCTCACTGGTGGGGACAACATCAAGGGCTCCAGGCTCCCTGTTTCCAGTTGGGTTTGTGCAGTAGGAAGTGAGTGAGATTAAGATATTTATTCCCTGGCCTTTCCAGCCACCGCCCCTGCCTCTCCCCCAACATACCTGACGACCCTGTGTTGGTTCTGTCCTCCTCCTGAAGACTACAGCTGCCAGGTGGTCCTCTGCACACAGAGACCCTCACTTCCTCATCTTGCGCCTTCAGGCCTGGGGTAGCAGTGGCTCCCAGGGGGGCCAGTCTGAGACCCACATTCCATTGTGGACTTCTGTACAACCTGCCTATATCTTTGTGATTAGTCCCTTTATTCAATTCTCCTCAAATTACTCAGCTGGAGTGCCATTTGTTTTTGCCCTCATCTCCGACCCAACCAAAGCAAAACAAGAAAACAGACAAAAAGCCAAAGCGATATAAAGTATTTAGGTAACTTAATTATATATATTCATCTTTTCGCTGCTTCCTAACAGAATAAAATACTAGAGCAAGAATAAAATTGAAGAAAGCTTATTTCTGTCAAAGGAACCACGCTCCAGAGGGGAAGTACTGGTAAATATTTCCTGAGTACACAGGTCAAGCAGGAGCTCCTTGCCCTCTCCTTATTGACGCTGTCGCTGCGTTTCTGGGCCTGGAGGGCAAGCAGGCATGAGTGAAGTCTTGCTGATACAGGAGGTCATTATGCAGCACTGTGGGCTCATGCTGCAGAGATTTATAGAATCTCAGAGACAGAAGGGACCATGGGGACTACCTAACGCAGCAGCGCACAGCGCAGAGCATAGCCGCTTGTGATATAAGCCTAGATTTAATTCGTGAAGCGACTATATAAAAACCACCCGGCCCTGCTGCTTCTTCAGTGTGCCTATTAAAAAATACTCCAGTTGCTAAAAAACTGCTAATTTTCTCACTGGTATTTGGGAGAGGAGCTGGCAATGGCAGCAGGGAACATTCACCGAGTCCTTGCTATGTGCTGGGGACTGAGCTCCAAGGTTTACGGGTGTCATGGTCTGCAACCCTCAGTGAAGCTCTGTAGCGGATCCTGTCCATGCTAGCATAGGGCTGTGGTGGATATTATCATTAATCCAACTTTACGGATGAGGATAATAAGGCAGAAAGAAGTTAAGGGACTTGCCCTTCAACACACAGCCATTCAAGGGATGGAGCCATGATTCAAATCCATGCAGGTCGACTCTGACGCCCGCACTCATCCATTACATTGTTTCTTCTTGTTATAACATCTATGCAGAAACATAATGTATATACACTGCAGGAATGTTGCTTTGTGCCTAACAATATACCATATATGTTGTTGCATGTCACAAACACATAATGCCATTTTAAATGATAGCAAAATATTCAATTGTATCAGTATGCCAGTTTGCTTAATAAATCTCATTGTTAGATATTAATTTGTTCTGCTATTTCCCCCTGATAATCTCTTTCTAACACTGACTCCTCTCACATACTCGTATTAGAACTTCTGATCCCAATTTATTAATTTATGTAATTTATATATTGCAATTATAATTATTATTAAATAGAGTATTAAACATTACTATTAGGGAGTGGGGCTCTAGATGACTCTGACCCTCTCCATTTTGCTTAGCATTTATAATTTGTAATATTTCAATGTGTAATAAGGAAGAGATTGTTAGAGGTTTTTTTTTCTTTAATGTTTATTTTTTTAAGTAATCTCTACACCCACCACAGGACTCAAACTCACAACCCCAAGACAAAGAGACACTTATTCTTCCAACTAAGCCAGCCAGGTATGGCTGTTAGATTTGTTTTTTTAAATCTATATTTAAAAATCTAAATTTAAAAATATAAAGGCTAAAATGTGCTTTAGTGTTTATGTCCTACAATGGTTTTAACCATTGATCAACAATATTGATCAACAATAATCACCAATCCAGGCTAAGGTCATGGAGTTTTAGTTCACCAAACAATGCTTGTCCTGAGCCTTTGTATCACTTGTCAATATTCCACACCCTCTATGTAACCCAAGAACAGTTCCAAGCACACCTATCAATCCTTCCCCTTAAACAGAAAAATAAGAGACTCCCCCTCATTGTTCTGCATTTATTCCTGATGCACATGCTTCAGCTGTGGAGTGTAATGGGCATTAGCAATTCACAAGCCTCCTTAGAAATGCTAGAAAGGTGCTCTTGTCTTCATTATAGGGGTGATGCCCTATTATCAATCAGCCCCCATCTTTCTGCATCATCTCTTGTGAGAGTTTGGTATCTTAATTAGAATTAAGGGTGTGAATCACTTAATAGAATTAAGTGAATCACAGACTGGTGCATTTATACCTGGGCTCCAAGCAGGGCTTAAATTGTCGTGTGCTGATGTTTTATCCAACAAGGAAATAACCAGTGGAATGCATCTCTAAGACAGATTATTATCCTATTTGTGAAAGGGAATTGTCTGCATGCATCAACAGAACTTATCCTTTACTCTTTGGATTCCAAAATGTAATTGTTTTCCTCACGAATAATTTCATGCCAAATGACTGACCTGCACCCCCCCAAAAGTGTGTGTGTGTGTGTGTGTGTGAGAGAGAGAGAGGAACTGAGATTCCACTGTAGTTATTTACCTTAAGAAGGAGAAATTTAGTAGCTTTACGTTTTTATTTTGAGCAGCCAAAATAGCTTTGAACATATTTCATCTATTAAAAGATCATGTGCTGGTGTGACAGAAATATTAATGAAAGAAAGGGTAACACCCAATTTTCAAGATATTTTTTCTTTTATTTAAAATGTTAACTATCACAACACATTATACAATGAAATGAAGACCGTAGAATCACGTGAAAACTTGTAGAACATCTCTATATAAGTCACTACATGTGACACATACTGCAGGGATACACTTTGCTACCAAATCTTAGCACATTTCCACCATGAAAACAGAGGAAGCACAAGCCTGTCTGTGAGGTTCCTCTCCTTCAGCAGTGGCTGAAGTGACTGCTTCCAGGAAACAAAGATGATTTCTTTCTTTGAAGAACATATTTCTGTTTCACTGAACACTGTGCTTTGTTGAGAAATGACCACTGATTTCTACATCTGAGGGGGTCATATTAGAATTATAACACACTTTCACAGCACGTATTGGCACAATATGAAAAATAAACAGTTCTTTTGAGTTTTCCACTCAAAACAATGATTATTAAATAAATAATTATTCCTCATGGGGCAGGTCTCATGTTACCTCTCATTGGCCACTGACCCATATGAGGCTCAATAAATTACACAGGAGGTGGTTTATTTGCGTCTTCGTTCGTAATTCTGCATTGCGCTCCTTTCATAAGCCACTGAGAACAAAGAGAAGGCAGAGGGGTTTTTAAGAAGATTCACTGAGAGAGTTAAATATGCTTCAAGACACACTGTAATTTATTAAAACTCGTGAATGACTTTCCCCCTCCACCGAAGTACTTCTAAGACTTTCTTTGCACATCCTCCAGTCTTGCCTGTCTCTGTCCTAAAGTGACCTAACCACAGAATCCTTGGTTACTCAGGCCATCTGCCGGATACTTGGTGCCCCCAAAGCATAGTTCCACAATCTACTGCAGTGTTAATTCTTCACAACTTTCTCAAGCAGTGGCAGACACCCCCACCCCCCACCTACCCCCACGGTGATTTACAGAAAGGGTAATAATGCCTGAAGTATAGGAGTAGGGATCATAGTAGGATAAAAGCAAAATGTGAGGCTTTATTCTAGGACAGAGTCAACAGGCTACAGACCATGGGCCAAATCCAGCCCACCACCTTTTCTTGAAAATAATGTTTTATTGGAATGTGGCCATACCCATTCATTTATGTATTGTCTATGGCTACGTTAGCATTAACACGGCAGATCGGCAGATCGGAGTAGTGGCTAGAGAGACGGCATGGCTCACAAAATCCAAAATATTTGTTATCTGGCTCTTTACAGAAAGACTTGGCTCGTTCCTGTTATAGGAGTCCAGAATGATATAGGGGTCTCCTCCTGTCTTGGGGATACCTTCTAATGATGGATTTGAAGCTAAAACAACTTCATTTTCAGTAGGTAGGACAACTGTGCCATCCACATAGAACAGTTTAACTTACCTCCCGGCACCCTAATGGCCAGTGAAAGATTAATCACTGCTTCTAAAAGCACTTAACATATAGCTAGCAAGTAATTTAAGTACTTTGACTATCTGGACTTTTTTAAAAGCCAAAATTATATTATATTATATTATATTATATTATATTATATTATATTATATTATATTATATTATATGCAATTTCAAAGAGGTCTGTAACCACAAAAGAGTAAGGATCAGACTATTGTGATCAGAATACTTAAGTATATTAGTCATCATTTTCAGTTCATTACTATANCAATTTCAAAGAGGTCTGTAACCACAAAAGAGTAAGAATCAGACTATTGTGATCAGAATACTTAAGTATATTAGTCATCATTTTCAGTTCATTACTATACTTAGATTTACATTTTAGTGAAACCATGCTGCTTTTTAAAATTCTTGTGTCCTGTATAGAATACTGACTCTAAACAAAAACAGTAGACAGCACTGTGGAAGGTAGTAGGAATCAGAGATGCCCCTCTAAACAGTTTTCTCAGTGAGAACGATCTGTTGAGACAGGAGGTAGGCGAGGGCTGCAGGGTGATCACCCTCCCCTTCCCGTGCTGAGCGCATGCCCGGTGAGCACCCAGCACCAGGTTCACGACAAGCTGAACGCTTTACGTCGATCACGTATGCGCTTCCGCCCTGGAACAGCCTGAGCCCCAAACCCGGCGGTTCTCAAGGAGGGAGACAGTCCGTTTCTCATCCTGTTCTGTTTGTATTGGGAGGAGGACGACTAGCACAAACTGAGCTCCTGACAAGGCTTAGGTTGCATGATTCCGTTCCTCAGAGAACTGAGGCGAATGCGAATGTACAGTAACCAAAGGTGGATTCCTGTTGGCTGGAACAGAGTATCCTCTTCACGGGAGTTTGGTATCTGGTCCCTGAACCATCTGAAACTGTATGTACATTTTGTGTTTATAAGCTAATGAGGGTTTCTTCTCTACAAAGCAGTTTTCTAGATGTCTCAGACTGTCGACGGGGCCCGTGACCACAAAAGGGTAAGAATCAGGTGGCTACAGGACACAATCATAAACTTGCCTCAGTTGATCCTGTGACAAGACCTCTGACTAAATGTTTGCCCATTTTTTCCTTTTATATTTTCTTAAAATGGAGGACTGAAGATTTAGTCATAAATTGATCCCAATTCATTATAGAGATTCTATTTATCTATAACTACATTATTACTTTGCACACATTTAATAGAATTGAATCTGTGTAAATTGCACAGTATCTATATTATTTGTAAAGTTAGCCATGTTCTGAAACCTGTATCAATTCTGGAAATAGAAAGTTGATGACTAACACGATTATCAAGAAGATCACAGTTATAGAAGGGCTAGTGTACATACACTTCTGCTACAAGTAAAGCCAGTGTGATTTAAATTTACATTCCATTGCCAAAAGGTGGAGGATTTATACATATTAATAAAGTAATTTAAAGTTTTTCATGAGGCACACCAGTAACTTCTTTAAAATTTAAACTTGAAAAAAAATTATACTTGAGCAGCCCCCAAATTACTGAAAAAGAAATACAAACGTTGGGTCTAAATTTGGAAGGTAGAGGGCCAATGGTAGGATACATCATTTTTTGCATGAATTTTCCAGATAATTAAGCCAGCACTTCTTTTTTTTTTTTTTAAGCCAGCACTTCTTAATTACAGATTTTGTAGAAACTTGAAAGACCCTAACCAGATAAGGCAGCTGGTTACTTTCTAATTAGTTACTTGATTAATACTATAATTCTATTTTCACTAAAGGTGAAATAAAGAGAGTTTGAATAGCTTCCCTAAGGAACCTAAGCTAATTGCTATAAAGTCCTGAATATGCTTTACAGAAAAAAAATCAGTCTCTGTGAAAATGATACAGGGGTTATTGAACCCTGAAAACGGTATGATGAATGGGTTTTCAGATATAGGTATGTGGCATTTTTACACAGAAGATGGAAACTACAGAGAAGAAAGGAAATAGGCAGGTTTTAGGCCAAGGGAAAGACTTGTTGGGGATTAAGATGAGTTGTGAGGATTGTGGCCCCCCCCTTCTCTGTGAGGGTTTACAGCCAGAACTGATTATAATCCCCCAGGAAGACTTGATCCTGTTCCTTTCTGAAAGCACTGGAATGCATTGGGTTATTCCCATACTCTCAGACATCCATCAGGAAGTTTCGAGTTTGAGCTTTTGTAACTTCATAAAGTATAAATGGATTTGTTAGTTTTCTTTATTTGTTTACTTTTGTGCTGGAAGACTGCCGGATGTAATGTCATATAAGCCTCTTGAATGACCTTGGTAGTAAGTGAAAATTGGTCTTATTTCCCACATACCCCTCCCCGATTAGTTCTGGAAAGTTCAGTGTGGCTTATGTAACAAATATAAAGGAACAAGTACTAGACTAGCCCAGGAATTCAGGTTAAGTATTGATCAAATGGGGCAGACACTGGTAAGGCTGGTGGTTTGAGAAAGAAAGATGCATCCTGGGTGAGATTAGCTTGTCAGCTACAAATTCATTTTTGGATTTGTTTATTGCAATTAGATTTTTTTTTCACCATAAGTACTCATTTAAGTTTTTCATTCCTTTTTAGTACATTGAAAACTATGCCTTAGAAAGAAAATAATAGATTTAAGATACTGTCTATTTTCAGTCATGGTTTTATACATACCAGAATTTAAAGCTCTTTTGCCCATTAGTCCAACAAAGGAATCTGTTTTATGCCCTGGAAAAATACATTTAGGGGTATTTTAATATGTATGTCTTTGAGGAAATAAACTGTTATAACTAGTACCGAAGAAAAGCAAGCTTTCGAATATATGCCTACATAATAACTATATAACCATTTCAAGTTTTGGTGAACCTGAAGAAATGAAGATTTCTAATAAGTCTTACAAATGACATTAAAACAATACAATGAAAGCACTTTTCTTAATTCTATATCTAAATATTAGCAAGTATATTTTATGTATTTTATGTATATTACATTTTACCTGTTTATATACAATGCTTTAAATATTGCTGCTATTAAGCTAGTTTTGGTTTTCAGGGAGTCACTTTCACAATTGGGTGATATAAATATCCAAGTGTTTGTCCTTGTGTTACTATGTTGTATTTCTTAGAAACTGAACCTTAATTAATTTAGATCCCTGCACCTGATGATTACAAACTTTGAAAAGGTCACTATTTTTATTTTATTGCATTTTAAAAATACTAGAAAAGTATGTTAATTTAGACATTAATAGAGTGCATTTATTTTCATTATATAGAATTTTGCTATATATAATTCCCTTGAAAGTCAAATCTTTAGAATGTAAATACAAATAAGATTTATTTATTTTCAAAGGTAAAGCCTTATGAGAAAGGTTACTATTTCAGCTCTAGTGGAGAAATGTCTCTTGCTTTATACTGTAGTATTTGAGATTCGGACTGCTGTTTTAATGTGACCTTCTCTGCCAACCAGTGAACCAAAATCCAAGTGGAGTTGTGGGTGGACCTGGGATAATTGCGTATGATTGAGATGCACCCGTGGGACTTCCCGTCAATTTGAGTTCCATTAACTGGGAAACTAGGATCTAATGAACGTCAAGTGCCAGAACTCTGCCATCTCTACTGCCCTAAGAAATGTTTCATTGTACTTTGATAGATTGAGGGTCCCCATTCAATTATGGGATCAAGAAACTGCATATCTATCTTTTTACCTTTACTATGGATTCTTTACTCATTCACTTAATCTTCTTAATTGGCTGCTGGGTTACCCTAATACACGATATCGTTATGAGATCTGGCATACTGAAATGTTAAGAGACGCCTATAAATGCTTGGTTTTTGTTTTGTTTAGTTTTTATTTTCCCAGTGGAAGTGGTGGTGGGGTAGGAGAGGGTAAGGGGTGAAAAGGGAGAGGAGTCTGTGGTTGGAGTCTTACCCCTGGACTGGAAATCTTATCTAAAACTAACAATTTATAGGAGTTAAAGGATTTCTTCTGGCTCTCTCTTTTCTTTCTTTCTTTAGCAGCTTAAAGCAACAACAGATATTTATTATATCACAGTTTCTGTGGGTCAGGAATTCAGCAACAGTTTAGCTAGCAGCTAAAGGATTTTTAACATAATGCATTTTGGTAAGTATCTAAGTCTAAAAAACAGAGTTTTAAAAAATCATGCTCTGGATGTGATTAAGATGAGCTTCCTCCATTCTTTTACTATCTTAATTAAAAATATCAAGTCCTAAGTTATAACGGAAAATAAGATATAAAATGAAATTCAATCTAATTTGCATTTGGCAAATGTCAAAATAATTTGAAACTTACTTTTATGAGAGATCTGGCCATGTCCTAGAAGGAAGAAAGAGAAAGTTAGCAAGGGCAATAGATTTATTTTAAAGATGCTACACTATATGTTCAGAAGAGAATTATAAAATAAGTTGATTTTTAACACATGTAACATTTCCCATTCATGTACTATCCTGAGGAATATAGCAGAACCATAAATGCTAACCAAATTATTAATGATAAAAACAAAAATAGCCACCAAAAGGAATATTTTTAAGTGCTTTCTACAGGCCACAGATTCAAACCCAGGACTATGAGACCCCTGAGGCCTAGCATAATAACTGTTAGGCCACAACACCTGTTTTCTTATAAGAACCACATCTCCAAGCTGGACTACCAGGAGGAAGGGATACAAATCTCTACTTTTACTAAAGAGGCCTTATCACGAATCTGTATTTCAGCCCATAAAAGACTTTATTCACTTTTCCTACATATGCATTCACAATAGTAAAATAAAGATTTATAGAAATGTTTACCATAAAGAGCCTTTAACAGGGCCACTTGTTTTTCAATTGAGGAATCTGACAAAAGATGAATTGGCATTAACTGTTTACACATTCCACTGATGGTGTGATGAATTCAAGGAAATTGAGTATTTCTATCACAAGATAGTAGGGAGCTAAATCTAATCTAAATCTAATCTAACCCCAAGGGTCTAAAATCGGTTCCGCAAGCGCTTAGACCCTTCTGAATACTACCCCTTGGAGGCCCGCGCCATCCCCTTTGTCAGTTTGATCTTGAATCAAGGGAGCGAGCACTCAGCTAAGGTTGCTTCCTGCTCTTGATTGGGGTCACTCTAATTGTGTAGGGCCCACGCAGAAGATCTCGCCCTCCCTCAGCGGGCATGTGCGTGTGTTCGGGGGTGAGGGCCAGAGTCGCTCTCCGGGGATATATCCATTTTAGGATGGAAATTTCTACTCAAAGAGCAGGACACTGGGCGCTTTGAGAAGCAGTGAGCGAGGACTCTGGGCAGGTTACTCAGAGAGACAGAGGGAGGGATGGCTGCCCATCTCACCAGCATCCCGTTTGCCCATCAATCCGAAGAACTGCTGAGGCTTGGGTCTCCGGGCGATTCTCTGCAGAAGATGCTCAAAGGGCTCGGGTAGCTCTTCCTGGGGGACAGACGCACAGACAAACGGGCGTATAGGCCACCAGCGCGCGGCGCCGGGAAACCCGTCATTCCAGTGGTGCGCGCCAGCCCTGGGCAAAGCTCGGAAGCGGGCGGTGGCGGCGCCACGGCCGCAAAACCGGCCCCGCAGGGAGGCCGGAGAAAGCTGGTTTCCCCACGCGAGGGCTGAGTGGGGTCCCAGCCCTGGAGCTCTCTTCCTCCACCCCTCCCGGCAGAACTCGTGTCCCCCGGCCCCGCTCTCGCGGGTCAGCGGGAGGCGCGCCGGCCCCCAGCCCCGCGCGCTCTCCGCTCCTCGCAGAGCCTGGAGACCCCCGCCCCCCGCCCCGCTCCTCTGCCTGCCGCCCCCCGACTTTCTCTCGATTCTGGCGCGGGCTTTGGAGACGCCTGGCCGCCCTAAATGCACACAGCTGTGTGTCGCCAGTGGGGAAGAAATGACAACGCTTTACTAGGGACCTGCACCGCGCCACTTTAACTGTTCTCGAGGCGCGCTCCCTTGGGCCAAGAGCCCGAGAGCCTCGTAAAGGAAAGCTTGCGGCTCTGTCCTCCGGTGGGTGAAATAAAAGTCAAGGCAGAAAGTTAGCTTCCCACCCACCTCGCCCCTCGAAACCCCCAGCCGCTTGCCCTTTGCCCCCGCGTCTACCGGCGTCCGGCGCGCCCCCTTCTGCCGCTGCCCAGCGTTTCCAAACGCCCGGTCCTCGCCGCTCGGAGACTGGAGTCTCCGAAATCCCCGTTACCCTGGGATGACACCTTAGGAGGTTTCCAGGCTCCTGAGGACCCCGGGCTTATCAGGGAGAGCATTATTTCTCCAGGGAATTCCCGAGACCCGACGGTGCAGCCCCCGGGAGGAAAGTCGGATCGTGGGCACAACATCCCGTGAGGGGACCCAGGGAACGGCGTTCCTTTACGTCCGCACCCCCCCTCCCTGAGCTCTTCCACCGCCTCTGGTCGCGGTCGCGGTGCACGCCAGGCTAACCAGAATGCGATCGCAGGGGAGGTGACAGGGCCTGGAAGAACGGCGCGGGCTGGGTCTCACCTTGATCTGGTCGCTGTCGGACCAGTCGGACCAATAATTCAGATCATCGTTGGCTCCGATTTCTTCGGCAAACAGTTGAGTGGAGACGAGAAAAAAGACGGCCAAGGCCACGAGGATTTTCATGTTGGATTTCTGGGAAGAACGGGGAATAAGAGACCGAGGAGACAGACATTGGGGGTGGCTACCCCAGAGTTGGGGCAGCGTAATTTTTGGTCCTACAACGCAAGTCGGGGCCCATTGAACCAAGATAAAAAGCCTAAGGGATAACAAGCCGAAAGCATACCTTGTACCCTTTTAGCAAAGAGAATCAGGCCCCCGAGCTTCTCAAATCCCCTTCTCCCTGGATCCCAACTCCCTCAGCCTCCGACCCACCAGTCCACACCTTCAAGCCGGAGGCTCTGCAGGTGGAAAACAGGGATGTTGGCATTTGAGATAACCGTCTCCCCGCTGTCCCTCCGCTGTCCTCCCACAGTCCCTCGCCCCATCGGCCAGCCGCCACCTCGGAGCGATGCGCGGTGCGGGCACTTACTGCGGCGGGCAGGCCCGCAGGGTTCCTCCGGCTGCTCTGAGCGCACGCGGGGCGCTCCGCACTCGAGGTGGCCGCGGCGGTGGAGCAAGCGGTTGCGGCGCGCTTGTTGGCCCGCTCGGTGCTGCGCGGTATTTATCCAAGACTCGACGAGCCTCGAGGACCACGTGATACGCTCCCCACGCGACTTTCTGCTCAATATTTAATTAACCGCCTCTTCTCCTTTCGCTTGCGTCTGATTGAGAGTTTCCGAGACGGTAACCCGTCGGTGCCCAAAACATCTGGACCCAATTGGGTTCGAAATGACGCAATTTTAGGAAAATCAAGATCTCGCCATCCAATCCCGAGCGTCCAGTCTGCCTCCGTCTGCTGATCTGACGCCCCCTCCCCTCTCCTTCTTCGGAATGCGGTTCCATGACACCTGAAATTACTCATCAAAATTGAACAAAGTGACTCATTCCTCGGACTTCCGCAACTTTTTCGTCCCTTGAGACGTCAGGATAAGTTGCACTTGTAAGGATGGCCAAATAACTTAAGGTATTAAGATACTGTCGTCGGAAATCACGCGAAGAAGAGCATTTTCAAAGGGGGGGGCTTCTCCCCCCTTCTATTTCATCTGCAGAGCATCTTAAGTGTTTCTGAGATATAGTATCTTCTGTGAGCAGAGCGTCGTTCTCCCAAGTCAGCTACAATACCTGCCGTTTCTCCGCGTTACAAAAGGATTTTCAGTCCTATAGCATTTCAGATGATGGAAGCAGATTTATTTTACATTTTGGAGGGAGGAGGATTTAAACGTGGCAATACACGTAGAAGTTTTATATCAGTGCCATTCTAGGATATCTTTTGTTGCAAGCTAGCAAAATCCTCTTCTTTCTCCATTCCAGGAGCAGGGGTTGGAAGAGGACGTTTTCGCTTCTCTCCTACCCTTTCTCCCTGAAGACTAAGAAACTGGCAAGACAGTGTGCAGGATCCTTCCCGGCTGTCATAAAGGACTCTACAAATCATTCATAGATTTCTCCTGTCAATGAAAATAAGTGTAGTGAAGATGCTAATTGGACGGTCATTGACAATATCAAACTATTAGACAAATTGCATCTGTACAGAAATCAGAGCTTTCCATGAGCCCAGGGTTTCACCTTGCAGACACATTTCTTTCATCTCTAAATGAATTAGATGACTTACCTTGAGTGCAGTTGTTTTCTTCTCTTTACTAAGTAAGTACTATATTTTTCAATCAATTCTGATGTTTTTAGGATACTGCATAAAGGAAATAACTTTTTTTTACAATTCAGTTATACTAGTAATTTTTTGCTCTAATGTCTGCTGTTTCTTAAATAATCCTGAATTTTGAAATCCCTACGTCTCTATCTCATTTCTTTAGGCCCAGCCTTACAAGGTGAGGCATTCCATTTTTGTTTTTATAACTTTGTGTGTGGAAAATTAAATACAAAAGTAGAGAGACACATTCACTTGAAACAATTGGCAAGTTTTTCCTACAAACCCTTCCTAGTTCCCCTCCACTCAGGTTATTTTGAAGCAAATCCCAGATATCATTTCAACTGTAAAAATTTCAATTGTCTGTATAAATAGAAAGGATTAAAAAAATAAAAACAGAACCATGCCATTATTCCACCTAAAAACAACATTAAATAAGTCCTTACGATATTACCTATCTGGTTAATGTTCAAATACTCCTCGTTGTTTCATAAACCCCTCCACCACACAGTTTAATAGTTGAAATCAGAATTGTAATGAAGTCTACACACTTCACTGGTTCATATATTTCTTTTTCTTTCTTTCTTTCTTTTTAGATTTTTTTTTTTTTGAGGTGAGGGACAGAGAATGAGAGAGTGAGCAGGCAGGAGAGGGAGAGAGAATCTGAAGCAGATCCACGCTGAGCACAGAGCCCCACCTGTAGCTTGATCTCAGAACCTGAGATCATGATCTGAGCCAAAACCAAGAGTCGGTCACTTAACAACGGATCCATCCAGGTTCATATATTTCTTAGATGTCCCCTAATCTATAGTTCTTCCCTCTCTCTCCTCCCTGCCCCCTTGCTGTTTATGGATTAAACTGATCAGTAAAGTGTACTACATTCTAGAGTTTGCTGATTGCCTCCTGATGGTTTCTTTACCTTTTCCCTCTATTCTCTTCCCTGTTGATTGATAGTTGTACCTAGAAGCTCGATCCCATGTAGGTTTGGTTTTTCTGATAAGACCATACGTTGTTATGAAGTGCATGATATCTGGTTGTCTCTCCCTTTGAGATGTTAACAGATATTGATGGGCATTTTTCTAGATCCACTAATTCATTAGGACTTGCAAAATAGCATTATTCTGATTTTATCATTCTTTATTTATTAGCTATACTATTTCTTCCAAATAAAGAGAAACTTTTTTTCTCAGCAGCTGTTTAGTTACTCCAAAACATAGTCAATATAGGAAAGATAGGATAAATGCTCGATTACCTCCCTTTACCAATTTTTAAAATAATGTTTTATAAGTTAGTGCATTCAAATATGGCCTCCTCTCCCCAAATTTAGGATTTTTATGACCTCGTGGATTAAAATATATTTGAAGTATTTCACTCCTCAGAGAAGGATAGAAGAAAGCCTTCTAACTGATGCTCAATTTGTTCAGATGACTTTTCAAATTGGTTCCTGAAATTTTTGATATGACTTAAATGGGTTTTAATAACTCTCTTGTTTTTTGGTCTGACAAGATATTTCAGGTTTAAGTTGTATATGTCCTGTCTCATACCTGCAATCTGCATTTAAGAAGATTTTGTTTCTTTTGAATTAGAGATGATAATTAGAGATTATAATCTGGGCATTATGGGTGCATATTGCCACTGAGTTCTTCATTGTTTCAAGACCTTTCCAATGAATAGAGCTGAAATGTGTATGAGTGTGTGGGTGTGTATAAAATTGAAAATGAATGTATACTGACACTTTCTATTCAAATCAGGACACAATATGGTCTTCACTTTGCACCTTTCCTTCTATTTTTCTCCTTTTCTTCCATGCCAAAAAATCCCAGTTCCCAGTGACATCAACATGATTACTAATTTGCTTTATATCAAAACACAATGCCAACATAGATAACAATATGGTCATTAGAAATAGATTGAGATTCTATTTGCAATTTTTTTTTTTTTGGCTTTAGGACATACCACATTAGGTCTTATCAGTCAACTTACTGTGTTTTAAAGTCACTTAAATTTTTTTTCTCTGTATGTTTATGCTACAACTTTTATACACGTGGTTCATTTGCTCATTTTGCTCTTGAGTTTTAGGGATTGATTTTTATATTTAATTTAACTTTAATGTTATGTAAAATAGAGCTCCAAATGCAAAACATTCAGAACATAATGTATTCCAAGGAATGTAGTGGCCTTCCCTGTCCCTATATTTTCTCCCTCTAGTCACTATTATTTTTTAGGTTCTTAATTTATCCTCCTATTATTATTGTTACTGTGTTATTAAAAATAACCAATATGTATTTATATCCCTTTCAGCTTGTAAAACTCCATGCCTAAAGTAGGGCATTTTAAGATTAATTTTTGTTCATTTCTTGGTTGCTGATGTGGTGTATGAGGTAACAATAAACTCAGCTATTTCACAATTTCTTCCTTGTTGGCTCTTTCATAGGATTGAGTAGCAAACAATAATGAGATAAAAATTGGTCAAAGAATTCGTTTCCCACTTTTTCTATGTCATTCATTAATTGCTAACTTAGTGTTCCTAGTAAGGTCATGCACTTACTGACATACTTTCTCCTTGAACATCGCAGGGTTTCAGATATTTATCTTCTTTATTTGTTTTATTTGGGATATTTATGCTCTTTATTTGTTTTATTTCCAAGAACATCAGATTTGTGAAAATATACATATTAATAAAATACATATATATCGGAAGTAGAATGGTGAAAATTAAGTGGTTAAGAAATCCTTGTTTGTGTTTGTAAATTAAAAACATGCAGAAAAGTACAAATAAAAGATTACAGTCATCCATTTTATCAAAACCCAGAATGAACCATTGTTAACATCTTGATATACAGCTCACAATTTTTAAAGGGAAAAAAGTCACCCAGTTATTTTTGTAAAATAAGACATATTCTTCCCCTGGGGCAAATAATAATAATAAAAATTTTAAAAAAGACATATTCTTAATAAGAAATAAATCAATGCAGAGAAGTTCAATAATATATTTTTTTAAAAAATTAAACTCAGAAATTGCCACCCTAAGCATTAAATGAACATCATTGTGAATATCTTTTTATGGATATTATACTGTTAGAAGAATAGAGCAATAGGCAGAAAAGTAAAAGTTATGAAAATAGGATGAGACCCTCAGCAGTATTTTTAATGAAAGTTAGTTATTTGTATTTTATTTGACTTTAGTAGAAGTAAAAAGAAAAGTGAAAAATATTTCCTCACCACAAGAAATTTTTTCTATAAAAGAACCTATTAATGTTAAAAAAACAAATTTTAGGAATAAGCATTAGAGGCCAGCATATAACGTTTAAAACAGTAGACATTTAGACAATATCTATTTATTCTCTGTTTTGAAAGATGAGGGTATTAAACTTCCTCCCATTTCCCCTTCCCCGCTACCTCCCAATTTTTGTAGTTATACAATTATTTGAACATTATTGAGGTTTATAATATTCACATTTAGTTTTACTACCATGCTTTCATTAGTTGTCTACTGCTCATTCTGTATTTAAACAAATTAATTGTTCCCTACCAGCCTTTTAGCCTACCTTTGCCATTCTTGAGTTTATTTTAAATCATCTCTTATTTGGCTGGATATCACTGCCAAACACATTTTTTTCCTCAGGAAGAAATCAAACATATTGCATTCCCTGAGTTCTTTCATGCCATGAATATCCGTCAGGGGCTTCTAAGCTCGAACGACGTCTTGATTAGTTATAATATTTTAAAATTACATTTCATTTTCCCAGGACTTTTTGGACAGTGCGCCACTGTCTTGTGGAATTCAGTGTTACCGAGATTTCTGAGGTAGGACAGTTTTTCCTCTTGCTTGTATGTATTTTTCTTTTTTGCTTGAATATCTGAGGAATTTTTTCTTTATACTTGACATTCAGTAGTTCAATTAGGATATGCCTTGTTGATGATCTTACATCTAATTTTCTTGGGGTGTCGTGAACTGCTTTTGTTTTGCAGATTATTCTCTTTCTTCATGTTAGGGAAATTCTATTGTATTATCTCTTTGAATATATTGTTGAAGTGGAGATTCCACTTCAAGAATATTATGGTTTTTTCCTTTGGATCCTGTTATATATTTATGTAATATTATAATATGAATGATATTTCTTGCCTTTAATGTTCCTCCAAATTGCTTTAATTCTTTGCCCTTTCATCTGCATTCACTTAGATTATCTTAACCCTTTCTTCTTTGTGCCAGTAGTTCACTTTTGTCTATTCTGTACTTGCTGTTTCTAATTTACTTATTATTTCCATAATCACGTTGCGTAGTCTCCAGTTTCCTCTCAGGGACTAGTTGTTTCTTTCCTTTTTCATCTCATTTGATTGCTTTATTATTTTGTGGGTATGCTCTTATTGTATTGAAGTTCTTTATTTTTTTTTTTAAGATTTTATTTATTTATTTGACAGAGAGAGAGATCACAAGTAGGCAGAGAGGCAGGCAGAGAGAGAGGAGGAAGCAGGCTCCCGGCTGAGCAGGGAGCCCGTTGCGGGGCTCGATCCCAGGACCCTGAGATCATGACCTGAGCTGAAGGCAGAGGCTTAACCCACTGAGCCACCCAGGCGCCCCTGTATTCAAGTTCTTAAGATGTTTTTAGTCTGAAGTAATTGAGGAAATATCCTTCTGTTTCCTGAGTTACGTTTTCTTCTAGTTCAGTGGCACAATGCATGAGTTTTGATCGAGTGCTACCAATTTTAATGCTGGCTTAGCCACTTGCTAGCTATGTGGCCTTGAACAAGTTACTTAAGCACACTGCCTCAATTTTCAAGTCTGTCAAATAGGATAATAAATAGTGCTTCCCTCGTAAAGTTGATGTGGGAAGTAAATGAGTAAATACACGTGAACTGTGAAGACCAGTGTCTAGCACATGCAATGAATGTTAACTAGTATTATTATTCTAGGTGGCTCTGTGTGTGTGTGTTTACTAATGGTTAATTTTATGTGTCAACTTTGCTAGGCTATGTTGCCCAGTTATTTGGTCAAACACCACTTCAGATGTTGCCACGAAGGTATTTTTAGATGTGATTAGTGTTTAAATCTGTAAGCTTTGGGTAAAACCATTACAATCATCATTGCATTCGTGGGCTTCATCCAAGCAGTTGATGGTTTTAAAAAAGGGTGAGACCGCCAAGGAAGCAGGAGTTCTTGCCTCCAGATTGCCTTTGGACTCAAGACATCCATTTCTTGCTGCATTTCCAGCCTGCCAGGCTACCCTGCAGATTTCAGATTAGCCAGCCCCCACAATTACGTGAGCTAATTCCTGAAAATCCTTAATTGATTCTTTAAAATCAATCTCTCTCTCTCTTTCTCTTCTCCTACACACAAACACATCCCCCCTCCACCCCCCCTCCTATTGGTTCTGTTTCTCTAGAGAATCCTCATACAGTGTATAATATATTTGCAGTTTCTGGGGCATTCTCTCCAATTTGATGTTGTTTGGGTGGCTCTGGGCAGACAAAAGTGGAAGTGGAGTGACTCCTTAACTTCACTCCTCTACTATTGCAGATATTTTTCCTGCTGAGGACTCGGAATTTTTTGTTCTGCTCACTTTTCTTAGCCCAAGGGAGCAACAAAGGATGGGGAACTTGGATAAGGTGGAGTGCAGTCTGAATACCTAGACAGCTCTTTCCCCTGAGATTTTGTGTAGTGTCTTATTCCGCATCAGTTCCCCGGTTGGAGGATCTGTTCCTCTTTTGTGAGGGACCCTCTTGGACTTTGATCTCCGTGTGACTCGAGAGCCTCCCCGCGCTCCTCGTGAAGAGTCAACTCCGTTGTCCTCTTTCTTGGCTTCACCAATTTCTCTCAGCCACTTGAAGGCCTCGCATTTTAGAAGAAAATAACGATCTGCTCTCTCAGTTTTCCTTTCTCCATGCATAACATCATTGAGAATTCCCAGAATTTTGTCAATTTACCAACCTTGGGAAGATGTTGGTGAGGTGAGGAGGAAGGGGGCTGTGTGGCTCTGATTTGCTCCAGAATTTTCGGTTTCTTTCACTGGCCACAGATTCTTGAAGATATTACGGTAATTAGATTGTGTCTCTTGGTTTGTTTGATTGCTGATGGTGGATTTTTATTTCTTTTCCTGGAATTAACAATTCTCACTTTATTTTGTAGGTGTTAGAGCAAGTCTAGAATAGTACACGTTCAAACTATCTAACTAGTGTTAGAATTGTTGAGGATCGTCTTGCACCCAGTGGATGTGTCAGTTTTTTACTGTTTTGTTGCCCCAGACTCCAGTACTTTGGAAAATCCTCTGAAACACAGCTGTTGCTGCAGGTGTTACATTGGAAGAATCTGTTGTCTGCAGGCCAAGTCCCTTCCCTCCTCCCTGAGCATTCACTTACCGTCTACTTATTTACTTAGGAAATCTTGCTGTTATGATCACTTCTCTTTTCATATTGTCTCCTGGGAATTCTAACTTGCTTTATTAATTTTAGTCAAATATTTTTATTTGAGCACACTCATATCAATCACTCTTTAGAATCCTTCCAGTCTACAGTTACCAGACCCTGAGTTATTAAGCATTGGCCACTGAATGAGACGAGACACCACTGTAGAGGCCAAGGTAAGGTTACAAGGTTCTGCACCATCTGAGGTAGGATAGAAGGGATTTTAAGAAGTTCTACTCCAGACCAGCTAATATAATCATGGTTTCATCAGGGAACCCTAACCCCTCTGTCTGAATCTGTTGTTGACTTCAATGTTTCATGATGCTCCTTCTTTAAGAGTTTAGTCTTTGTGTTGCTGTCTCTTTGTGCAGAAAGCCTCTCCTTATGGGAAACTAATTTTAGTTCTGGTAAAGTGAAGTCAAAAGTAGGCATGCTACTGGAAAAAGGACACATTATTTCAACCCTCCAACCTTCCTTATGTGTCATAAGGAGAATTAATTCAATAAACATTTATTTTATGTTTGCTATTTGCCAAACAAATACGGTGCTGGGAATACAGAGATGAATGAGTCACAGTTTTTGCCCCAGCAGGGCTTAAGAAAGGAAGGAAGTGTGTATAATAGAGGCCCTAAGAGAGGAGTGAGCACTTTATTATGAGATATGGAATGAAATTTTCTTAGATTGGAGAGGGTGGTTAGGGAAGGCCTTGTTTAGAAAGAGAACACCTCCAGCAGAGGCAGAGCGTTAAGAATATGCATTGGATATCCATGGAGAAGCCAGAATCAAAGTAGCAGATGTTGGAGGGGCGCAGGGATTGGAAGGGGTAAAAGAAGATGAAGTCGACTGACATCGATTCTTTGTTCAGTCTAAATATCAGCAAATTCTACTGGCAAACAAAGATAATTTGTTCTGGAAGAAGTGCAGAAGTCACAGCTGTTGTTTTTCACCTAATAAACTCCCTAGTTTATTAGGAATTTATTAGGAGAACTCCTGGTGGTTCTAGAATCAAAAGATTAGGAGTTGGTGGTTTTTTGAGCTACTGACATATAGTCAAGATAGCAGTCTTCAAAAATATTTAATAAATGTTCCATTGCCTCTGGGTGCAATTAAGAAATTCTCATTGAATACACTTGCCAAAAGACTAAAGATAATCTCCTTATTCAACATGACTCTGCACTCTTAAAATAATGTGCCAGACTAAGAAGTCTCCTGAAAGTACTCCTAATCAAATACCAGTTTGACTAACCTGGATCCTGAAAGGTGAAAAATTCAGTTAAAATTAGGTGCAGCCAGCTCAATTGTCTTAACAGAATGGTAAGTTTGTAACCCATCATAGAAATACTAGTTCAAAATCAAGAAATAAATTGTTTTGGACTAGATTCATAATGAAAATATTCACATTTAGATTCATCGGACACCCTGAAACAGGGAAGTGTATTTTTCAAAGTCAAACTGAGAAATCCAGTTGTGGAGCAATACCTTATTCATTTCTTCCTCTAGGCAGTAGTTTAATAGTTGATATAGCAGACAATTGACTTTGAACTCTTTTGCCAGCTGAAAGTACAACTTATACTGGAACTTTTCCAGTCCTGCGAACACCTTGCCGTTTGGTATCAATAGTCACTCTGATGACACTGCTTCCATTAATTTCTCTGGTAAATGGGTTTTGAACTCAGGCCGTCTGGTTCCAGAGTCCAGGCCACTAACTCTTACCTACCATGTTGCCTGTACTGCTGTAGAGTTGATGTCACTAAGGTACTTCGTGTTTAAGTGGGAGATGGTTCAGAGAACCGCTAACCATCTCTTCCTCTTTTCCAAACTTTATTTCTGAATCAAATCAAGTCACTGTGAAGCTCATTATTTGAATTCCATTGCTCCTACATTCTGTAGAAAATACCATCACAGGTATACAGTATAATAATGTCCTCAATTTTAATTAGGTATTTGGATGTAAGATATAAGTTTTTGTTATGAAAAATTGCTTAGGAAGAATATATATTTTTATTAAATAGCTATTATGGCACAGCTTCTGTCAGTCTTTAATTGTTCCTTACATAAAAGACTGGGAGATATATTTTATAATTCAAGGTATGATTTTATACATGTATATTCAGTGTATCTCCCCCCAGAAAACTGATATGTCTCCTTATATCAGTTGGAAACTATGTAATCCAACATTTTCACCTCTTTTCATTTGTTTTTATTCTACTTATCTTGGTTATCAGAGAATTCAGAGCTAATTTTTGGACTCAGTTATACTAACTTCCAGTCTAGACTTATTACCCAACATTTCCCTTAAAAATGTGGATCTTATTTTTATGTTTTAATGTCTAAAAGTATTTTGTATTATTTATATTATTTATTTATTGTAAACAGTCTCAAGTTATATATATTGCATATATATAGGCTATGTTTATTTAAATATAAAGATAAATAAATAAATAAAACATGTATCTCCAACCAAAAGACCTATTGAGTTTACATTTCCTATCATTTTTTTTCATTTCTTCCATTTCTAATACTAACAACCCTGGACTGACTCTTTATTACCTCTTTCTATATGATTTTAAAGATTTATTGACAATTTCCCCAACTTCTGACACAGCTATCTCTCTACTTTATCCAAAGCAACACAGTTTATAGCACACTTTTAGTTATGTTATTCTGCCCTTCAAAATTCTTTAGTAACTTTCTATTTTTTACTGAGACAAACGTGATCTCCATAGCTCATTACTTAAGATACTCCCTAATATGGCTTAAACTTAACTTGCAACACGTTTCTCTCTCTAGTCTTCCTTTTGAAATTTATAACTTAGCTCAGCTTGACTGCTTATGGTCGATCCAATAGCTGTAGCCAGAAACCTGAATATCAAACTTAATTTTCCCCTCTCTTTAATCATCGCGTCCCCATCAGTTAGGATCCTCACTTTTAAAGATTTTATTTATTAATTTGTCAGAGAGAGAGAGAGAGCACAAGCAGGGGGAGTGGCAGGCAGAGCAGGCAAAGGGAGAAGCAGGATCCCCACTGAGCAAGGAGCCCGATGTGGTTCTCGATCTCAGGACCCTGGGATCATGACCTGAGCCAAAGCTCATGACCTGAGCTTAACCACCTGAGCCTCCCAGGCATCCTGGATCCTCACTTTTAAATGTTTCTCAAGTATATTCACTTCTCCTTTTCATTGCCACCATGTGAATCCAGGGCATGATGACATCTGCAGGACAACTTCAGTAGTCTTCCAGTCCATTCTCTACCTAGGAATTATAATGAGCTTTTAAAACACAAAGAGCACTACGTTATCACCCTGCTTAAAACTATAAGTTGCTTAAATAAAATCCAAAGTCTTTACCCTGGCCTCCAAAGCCGTGCATGACCTGAGCCCTGCTTACCCCTTTAAGCTCATTTCATGCCCTTTTCCTCCCACTTATTCTACTTTAGCTATGCCAGTGTCTCATAAATTCCTCGAACACAGCACAGCAATACCTCTCCTGTCTTTGCCCAGGTCACGTGTGACTAGAGCAGTAGTTGGCAAATTGTAGCCCACTGGCCAAATCTGTTCCACAGCCTGTTTTTTTCAATAAAGTTTTGTTGGAACACAACCATGCCCATTTATTTAGGTATTGTCAATGGCAAGGTCGAGCAGTTCAAACAGAGAACAAATGGCCCTCAAAACATGAAATATTTACTCTTTGTCCCATTACAGAATGTTTGTTGACCTCCAGGCTTAAGTATTCATCTCCCTGCACTCACTTAGCTGCTCTTTTCTCATTGTACAATTCTCAAATTAAATATCAGGCTATCCTGATCACCATATCTAAGCAGGTTATCTCCTGAATTTCTATCGTTGTACCAAGTTTATGATGCCATTACATCCACAGCAAAGTTGTGTTTACATATTGTTTGTAACTGTATCTTTAATTGGGGTGTAAATTTCTTAAGGGCAGAGAACACATCAGTTTTTTTCTTCACTTTATAATCAGTTCCTAAAATAATACCTGATCATGGTAGGTAATAAATGTTAACTGAACCAATGAATGAAGATGTCCTAGTTACCATTTCCATTTTAAAAAACCATTTTCCTTTTGCTTAGTGACCATTTTGAGATCTTTTAAGTAGCCTTTTTCCTAATTTATCTTTCACTGAAGATACCCTTCATATATAACTGCCCATGTCCATGATGTAATCTAGACTCATGGATGAGATCAGACAGTAGTCCCTAAGTCTATTTTGTCTTCAGTTATTGCAACAATGTATTTACCTGAGGGGAATAAAGTGGAAGTTCAGAAAGACACTTCCCTTATTGAACAGGTATATTAAAATTAAAATAAAGTAACCGATAGAAGAAAAATGATGGAGAATTTGTAGTCAAAGTCATACAAACCATATCTTCCTAGAGANCTTCTTAGAGATGATTTTCTTATTAAAGAGTACAGAAGCATCCAATCTTTAAAACAATAAGAAATACATGTATAGATACATGTCCTAATGTATATTATCTGCATTATATAGACAATACATTATATATTAATATGTATTATAAATTTATATATATATATAAATTTTATAATAGAGCCTGCCCTTAGTAGTGAAATTTCATGATCAGAACAGTTTCACGGGAAGACTCCAGAGATGCTTAATTGTTCTAAAANAATTTTATAATAGAGCCTGCCCTTAGTAATGAAATTTCATGATCAGAACAGTTTCACGGGAAGACTCCAGAGATGCTTAATTGTTCTAAAATCATGTGTCCCTATTTACACTGATAGTTTTGATGTTTGAGAACCATTTATAAGCCTAATTAATTGACTAATTAGTTGTGAAATCTGGGTTCGGTTCCATGGAGGAACCAGGAGTAAGGAATACTCAAAGGATGGTATTCAAAGATACCCCAGTAAAGTAAGTGGTGAAAACTTCAGGAAAAAGTTGAATCAAAAGACAGGGAGGGGTTCAAGTTATTCGTGGGAAGGACTTTTGCCCAAGACCTTGGATATTAGGAGATCTGGTTCGTAATCTGGAAGAAAGTCTGGGAGACGTCACTAAACTTGGGCAATGGTTTTCATAGTCTTTAACAGGATTTAAAGGAAATAATAAGCTCTCGCGTGGGAAGTATTTAGCACTATACAGTTGTGATCATCTTCGGAATTTAAGGGAAACCTGAGGCTAGTAATGCATCAGCCATGGAGAGGTCTAGTATTTCAGCTTAGATGCTCATTCTATAAACAGAAAGTAAAACAGCCTGCAGCCTGCACTCTGCTTGCTTTTTCTAGGCCATGAATCATTGTTAGTGACATGTAAAAATCTGTCATAAAGCTGTCCCAGTAATAGAGTTATCCTGGATGCAATTACCTGGATTAACAATCATATGTAAAGTAATAATTTATTATTCTACATCTTTATTAGCCACAAGAATCAATAGAATTATGGATAAATGAATTTTTAATTATAAGGAAGTAATTTAAGCTGAGGTCCAATAATTTCCCTTCCTCTCTTCTAGCCAACTGAATTCAAGAGATTTGGAATTGATTCTTCCAAAATTAGCAAATAGCATTACCAGTAACTAGGGATTCAGAGAAACATTTAAAAGTTTATTGTCCGTCCCTTTTCCACTTACTTCATTTTGAATTCTGCTATCCTCTTTCTAGGGTACTTTATCAATTAGCAGAAGACATCATGGAGGAGAAGGAAGTCCAGTAATTTTTGATTTTTAAAATTTGTTACAGTAGCAGATTCACTTTAACTTTGCTCTACCAACATTTCTTAAGTATGTGCTAAACCTACAAAGAAAAGTCATTTAAATTACTCATCCATTCTAGTTTAATGGGGTTTTATTACTTTAAGCCCCATGATGCATAGCTATTTAAAAATTTTGAGATTCAGAGGTGACTAATACACATATACTTAGAATCAATTAGAGTTTGTAAGAACATAGATAATGAAATGAAACACAGATATTACAGTAAGATGGACCTGCCTTATAGTCTGGTTTTTATCACATTCTAGCTGTTTGATTTGGGGCATATAATTTAATACAGGATTGTCTGTGTGTGTGCGCGTGTGTGTTTAATATGCTTACATCATAAGGTTTGGAAAACACATAGTGTAGTGCCAGGGAGATTGTAGACAGTAAATTACAAATATGATTATACGATTGTTATGCACTCTAAATATAGTATTCAGGTGTTTTAGGGGAAACATAACACTTCACTGAAAGACATGTCTTGTTATGAAGAATATTTCCGGGGAGCAGATAGCTCTGTACATATAAATGAAATTAGCTTACTCAACACTCACTTTCTGTAAATATATCCGGTGTAGCTTTATTTTTCTTATTCCATATCTAAGTCTACAGCACTAGTCTGTATTTTTTTAAACACGGACTTCATGAGTTTAGATAATATAATTAAGGCATCACTCATTTTAAGCACACTGGGATTTAAAGGAGACAGTAGCCACCGCCCAGGGAGGCTGGACAGTATAAGAATATAAAGAATAATGAGAAGGATGATAGTGATTTTTTACTGCGTGCTTACCAAATGCCAGATTTGTGCTAAATGCTTTATTTCATTTAATTATTGCAATACCTCTATGACATGAATACTATCATTATCTGTGTCTTGTTGACAAGGCAACTGAGGCTTTGCGAGATTAATTTGACCTAAGCTCACAAAGACAGCAGGTAAGGGAGATAGGATCCATCTAGGATCCTTTTGTGCATTTACAAGGCACCATCTTCCCAGACTCTGGAACCATGGCCAAACCTGTTCTGTAATCTCGTCAATAACGATTTATCTTTGCATCAATATCAAGCCTTTGAGGAATGCCGAAGCGAGAAGTAGTGACGCATAGATGTGAAGCCAGGTTGACTTTTTTCTTCAAAGTTTTTTTTTGTAAAAAGGATCTTATTTATTTATTTGAGAGAGAGAGAGTGAAAACGAGAGAGAGAGAGAGAGAGAGAGAGCGCGGGAGAGTGAGAGCACACGAGCTGGGGGGAGGGGCAGAGGAACAAGCAGACTCTGCATTGAGTGGAGGACCTAAGCTCCATCCCAGGACCCTGAGATAATGACTTGAGCGGAAGGCAGATGCCTAACCAACTGAGCCACCCAGGCACACGTTCATGTTTTAAACTTTTATTCCTGTTTTATTTGCATATTTAAAAATAAAGCATTCCAGGGCACTTGGTTCATGGGGCTCCCTGCTCCCTGGGGTGTCTGCTTCTCCCACTACCCCTCCCCCCTGCTCGTGATCTGTCTCTCTCTCGGATAAATATATAAAATCTTTAAAATAAAAAAATTTCAATAATTAAAATCATTTGAACCAACAACAAGTGGTAGCCAGATTAAACTGCATTTTATAGGCTGCAGGACACCTTGGACCAGTTTGGTTTCTACTCGAAATTCACTGTAGCCCCACCCAGCTCCTGCTACACCAACGTTGAAGTACTTTCCTACCCTGCCAGCCAGACCTGCCTGGAAGAGACTGGCCTGCCTTGTCAGTAGTTTCTGATTCTTTGATGTGGAAAGGAACAGTCCCATCCTTTAAAATCTGACCCAACCACAAAACAAACTGAGGGTTACTGGGGGGTGGGAGGGTAGGGAACGGGTGGATGGGTTATGGACATTGGGGAGGGTTTGTGCTTTGGTGAATGCTATAAAAGATGTAAGCCTGATGATTCACAGACCTGTACCCCTTGGGCAAAGAATAATAAAAAAAAAATCTGACCCAACCTCTTTGCATTTTAACAAAGCGAAATAGCTAAAAATAGGCAACGCTTGTGGAATGTTCAGTGTGTATTGGCCACACATGTCACTGTCACTGGGTTTCCTGTGTTTGCTTCTCCAGTTCAACTGCTTCCTTGGAAGATGGTGGACTTGTCTCATGCATTTCTGCCTTCAATTTTGGCTTATTGAATTTCTCAGTCTCAGCCAGATTGGGTTTGTCAGATGTGGTTGCAGAGGAAGTAAAGGAGACCGACAAGGTGAGCAGCGTCTAGTTGGTGATTCTTGTTTGACTTTTAAGCTCTTGCTGTCCAGCTGAAAAATTGGAGAGAATAGATATAAGCAATCTTTGGCTGTTTAAGACATTGACTGTATTTACTGCCTTTCTTACTGGTAAGTGCTGACTCTGTATGTGGTCAGCTAGGTATATGTTGTTGAGCAATCATCTCTGTTTTCTTTTTCTTAACAATTGCCCATCTCTTCATCTTCACATTCATAGTGGGGGTTTTAGCCCAACTGATACTTCTCAGTCACAAAGTTGAGAGCACGTACTCTTGTTTTCAGCCTGGAGCATGACTAATAGAAACACAGTTAGCAGGCCTTCTGCATGGCCCAGGGTCAGCAGTCCCCTCCCTTTGTCCCTAGTTTAGACAGGCAGAAGACAGAGAGGAAAGGTGGCATTGAATTCTAACCTCTTGGGCTTTGGTAGTTAAAAAGCAACATTCAAAATCAAGCCCTTATGCTGTACCCTTATATAGTGCTAAGTATACATTTCAATAAAACTGAAAGGGAAAAAAAAATCCCAAAAAACAAAACAGAAACAAAAACCCAAAACCAAAAAAACAACACTCTTTGCCAAAGGTTTGCAAAGTTAGGAACTTTAAAGTCCAAAATAAAGGTGTGAATAGTCTTTCCTGTGAAAGAAAAAAAAAAATCCTCAAGGGCACTGAGAATCTCACATGACAAATGAAGATATTTTTCTTTTTTTTTTTTAAATGAAGACCTTTTTCTTTAAAAGAGAGCAAACAATAAAGCAAATCAATTCTAGGATAAACAGAAAAGAACCAGAAAAGAAATGTTATCTTAAGGATTGTTCTGCATTGGAAAACTATGTATCCAAATTATAATAGTATAAACTCTTTTGGATTTTATATTGAACGATGATTTTATCTAGAACAATATATTGACAGAACACAGAAGACCAGATGATGGTTACAGAGCAGCACCCATGCTATCAATGTTCTCATATGCAATTGAGCTATGGAGGACAGAAGACGGTGAAGGTGGGGTGGGGGAGAACTGGGAGAATGGAAAGCCAACAGCTTCACATTCTAAATGGCAAGTAAACAATGCTGTGTGTGGTGGATAGAACAAGGAGTCCAGGTCATATCAGTAGGCAATGAAGATAAAAGAAAGGCTTACAAACTGGAACAGTGAGCGAAGGCAGGGAGGGGCAGGGTGGCAGGTACTGTGGTGTGAGGTTGATAGTGAAGTTCATGGGAAATGTCAGGAGTGGGTCGAGAGCTCCCAGAGCATCTTGTCTGGAGAGCTATCAGGAGAATGGGGACCAACAGCAAGAGGCTGAGTCTGATGGCAGAAGCAGCCGGGGCTGGGGACTAGCATGACTACATGTATGACTTTGATAAACAGATCTCAAAAGATAGTATTGAAATAGAAATGTTGTAGAAAACATTTTCTAGTTATATTTCTTTAAGCTCCCCCACACCTGTTTTTTGTTGTTGTTTTTTGTTTTCATTGGTGTTGTTTTTGGTATATACGGGCTTGGAAAGATAGTACATGTCCAAGTATGCATAAGAGCAAGGTTGTCATTTTATTATTATTATTATCATCATTATTATTATTATTCAAAATGACCAGCACAATGCCTCTCTGACTCCAGAGAGCCAGGAGAAACTCCCCACAACCCTGAGGGCCACCATATTCGTAGGTGTGGTGAGGAGGGTAGCGGCTGCTGAGTCGGAGGGCGGAGCTCAGCCTGGACCAGCATTACCCGCACCTGGAACGGGATGCAGATGAGTTGAGTTATTCCTCAGATGATGTGGGTAAAGGGCGGGGGGCGGGGGGGGTGGCCATTACAACTGCTGACAACCTTCCCCAACCTCCCCAGCATAGATGCAAAGCAGTTGTGTTCTGAAGGGGGAGATGGAGAGTCCCGAATTGATTGAGAAAACCTGGAATTGATTAGATCACTTCTGAATCAGGTGGAATGAGGAACTGAAACAGAGCTTAAGTTGAGTTAAAGAAAACTGCGCTCCTTAGGCCGCTCACAGAAAGATTCCTAGGCGCACGCCATCCTGGTGGGTCTGGGAGTCCAGGCGGTGTGGCTCCGGAGCCCGGCTTACATCCAAACCCCACACTACAGGGGAGGGAAGGAGGATGATTCGCTTCAAGAATCAGGAACATAGATGGCACAATGAGGTAAGTACCGGAAGGCACAGGGGGAGTAATTCTGGAAATTTTAAGAAAGGTATTGTGGATTACTTAGAGTGTGGGAATGGGGAAGTTTACCTAGAAGAGATGCTGGTTGAGCTTGGCCTTGAAAAAAGGGTACAGGGTGCCTGGGTGGCTCAGTCGGTTAAAGACGCTGCCTTCGGGGCGCCTGGGTGGCTCAGTGGGTTAAAGCCCCTGCCTTCGGCTCAGGTCATGATCTCAGGGTCCTGGGATCGAGGCCCATATCGGGCTCTCTGCTCGGCAGGGAGCCTGCTTCCTCCTCTCTCTCTGCCTGCCTCTCTGTCTACTTGTGATCTCTGTTTCTCTGTCAAATAAATAAAATCTTTAAAAAAAAAAAAAAAAAAAAAAAAAAAAGACGCTGCCTTCGGCTCAGGTCATGATCCCAGGGTCCTGGGATCCAGGCCCACATCGGGCTCTCTGCTCAGCAGGGAGCCTGCTTCCTCCTCTCTCCTCTCTCTCTGCCTGCCTCTCTGCCTACTTGTGATCTCTCTCTCTGTGTCAAATGGATAAATAAAAAATCTTTAAAAAAAATAAAAATTATTTTAAAAAAAGGGTACAATTTAATCCTGTTCTAGTTTTATTATATATATATAGTATATATATTTATATATATACTATATATATGATGGAAGCCCAGTTGACGTGTGCAGTTTATTATTAGGATTAAAAGAGAAAAATTGAAATTTAGGTACAAGAATTCTTAGTCATGTTATTTATTAGATAATACATACTCCTTCCAAAGAAACTGTGAAGATCATTCTTACCAGAAATATTTAGAATTCAAAAATTGGAAATGTTTGTAGCCTACATACATGGGAAGCTTTTGTCCTTGGTGGCAAATCAGCACATTAACAAGTCTCTGAAGCTTCTATAGTCAAAACAACAAACTGGAAGTTTGTTTTGACCTCAGAGAGTTCTTAAAATTGATGTTCTGTGTTCCTGTTTGTATCTGTTGTAAAATTTGTGTGTGTCGAAGCAGAATTTTCGAGATAAATGACTATTTCCTTTTATTTGGGGGAGGAAAGTGACTTTTATTCCACAGTTGAGACAAGAAAAGTTAAAACTGCTCCTTCTGCTTTCCATTTGGTGCACTATCTTCTAATTCACAGAAGAGAGAAAGAGGAAAGTTAATGGAGGCTATGGAGTAGGGGGGCTTTCTGTACTTTCTCTGGGCGGCTTCTGCTTGAAGTCCCTGGGTAATTTTAACTAATGTAGCAAAATTACAGTCTAATGAAGCCTTTGTATTGTTAGCTCTCGATCTTAGCCTCTAGTCTTACGTAGTATATCTAAATTGATGACTCTCTGAGGGTGAAGAGTAGCTGGGTCTATCTGTAGCTATAATTACCAGGTTTAGAAATTGCAGTACTAACCTAACTAGTATGTTCTTATCTTTCCAGGCTTATTTGTTATTTGGGTAACTAATTTAAGCTTTTGAAGATCTACCCGAACAGATTTGGGTAGGTAGATGCAGCTGTGATTTTGCATGGTTAGTGATTTCTCTGTTTCTTTTCACTCAAGGGATATTTTGAGTCCCTATAATTTTCCAGGTGCAAGGGATATTACAAGTGGGCAAACAGACATTGCCATTATCTTGATGGGGTTTGTATTTTAGTGAGGAAACAATATGAACACAGATAAACTAAAGAAACAAAAATGATTACAAATTGTGATTTTTTTTTAAAAAAAAGTTTTGGGATGATTCAGTGCTCAAGGAAAGTTTCCTTGAGGGTATTATGGCTGGCCTGTGAAAGATCGAAAGGAAATTCTGTGTGAAGAGTTAAAGAGTGTTTTAGAAGGAAACCAGCAGGTGCAAAGGCCCTGTGGTCAGTGAGTTGGTAGCAAGGGAATAGTGGTACAAGATGTGGATTGCATGGTCAACAGAGGCTAAATTATGTGGAGTCCTAGGCCATGACATGGAGTTGGGGCATGATTTTAGGCAGTATGAGAGACCTGGAAGGAACACTGTGGTACACATGTTAGTGCTCTACCTCCACTCCAAAGGCTGCCTACCCTGTGATGTGCTTTCTCCTCGAAGCCCTATCTATTATCAGGCTGTTGGAGAAACTTCTTTGCCCTTATGCACAGAGAATTGGAAGGAAGTAGTTCAGAGTGTGCACCTTCTCCCATCTCCTAGTCCCTGACCAGTAACTGCCTAGTGACCATTAACTACCCCTGACCAATAACTGCCTAATGAAGGGCCACTAAGCCCAGATCCTTGCTTTGGGTCTGCTAGGACTCCTCTGAGTCAAGGTGTGGCTTATATTCTAGGGGTCCCCTGTGGGATCAGGCAGAAACTATACTCTTCAGGACTGTCTGAGGTCACAGCTTCTTGACTCCCTCCTCTTCCCTGCCAGTTCCCCCACTCCCTAATAGGTTCCTCCTGGGAATATTTCCCTAATATAATACTTGCATATAAATCTTGGAGTCAGGGTCTGCTTCTGGGGAATTCAGCCTTAGGTATTCCTCTGTTATTTAGAGGTAGATGAGGCAGAGATGGTTTAATTCCCACTTCTTATCAGCTTTGTGCCCTTAAATAAATTTCTTAATCTCTCTGTATGTCACTTTTTTCCATACACTCATTCAGCGAATATTTACTTAATGTCTACTATGTTCCAGGCACTGTTCTAAAACTAGGAATTCAAGGGAACAAAACACAAAAACCCTGATCCTGGTGGAGCTTGAATTCCAGAGTGAGGGGGATAAAACAATAAATAAAACCCAATAAAGAAGCAAGCTCACAAACAAAAAATTAAAATAGTATCTAAGATGTTGATAACTGTTAGGGTAAAAAATCAAGTAGAATTAAGGGGACAGGGAATACTGTGGGGGTGGAAATGGGCATTGCAATTTCAAAAGGATGGTCTCTTTGGGAAGAGGTCATTGCAGCCTATGAAATAGAGCAAGGACCCAGGAGGGAGAGGTGCCTGCTGTGTTTGAAGATGGGCCAAAAGGCACACATGGTTGGAGTGGAGCAGGAAGCAAAAAGTAGTAGGAAGTGAAGTTAGAGAAGAGAGGGCCAGATCCTGGAGGATCCTGAAGGCCATTGTAAACATTTTGGCTTTCATTAGCAGAGACACTATGTACCACTAAGAGTTTTGAACAGAGCAGTGACAATCTGACTTAGGGTATTCAAAAGTCAAACTGGGTGTTGCGTTGTGAACAGCCTGGGGTTGTGTTGGGGTTAGGGTGCATAAACATTTGAAAGTATGATTTGCATTAAAGGGTCAAGAGCTCAAAATGAGCTATCATATGCATAATCTTAGTTATTATTGTTCCTTAATGCTACCTTCAATAAGAAATAGTGATTTTATTGGAAACATTCTGCTAAGGCCACTGCCGTGAAGATATGAACATTTATTCACTGTTATCCAGGAAAAAAAATTGCTAATTAACTTGGGACCTGGCAAAGAGAAGGGGATCTCTCCTGTTCCTTGGGTCAAGACTACATTCAGGAGAGTGAATTAGCTTCCCTGATTTTGACATCAGATATTTGTTCTACTTTGAGATCACCAGGAAGAAAAAGTAACTTAGAGTCCGTGTTATAAAGGAAAGGTGAGATGCACTGCAGGCAAGTTTTGTTTATTTCATAATTTCTTAGGGCAAGTTTAGTTTAAATAACTCAGTAATTAACTTAGGTCATGCTTGGAACAGGAAAAATGACCTTGAACAAGGGACGATAGAGGACCCTTCACATTTTAGGTTCTGTATTTCCTGTTGTGTTTTAACCAATTGGAGATTCCCTTTCCTTCTAAAACTTAGGCATGTGTTGGGTGAAGCGTTTCCGTGCTATAACGTTTTAGTAACTGATTAAAACCATTCCTGGTCTTCAAAGAACAGAGGCTGTCAATATTTGGCCAAGCATCAAAATGAGTACAAACAAAAATGCTACCGGAAGTCAAGATTATAGAGGAACCGTTGTTAACCTGACCAGGCCTCAGACTCTGAGTCCATGGGGAGAAGTGTTTGAGTTAGACCTTGAAGGAAGAGGTGACATTGGATGTGTGGAGAGGGAGGGAAAGCTCTCTCCAAATGGTGGGAGGAACACAGGAAAAGATGGAGAGGTGCTGAGAGGGGAAAGCTATGTAAGGGATGACAAAGCACCATGTTATGACTATGAAGAGTGTGGTTGGATAGATGACTGGAAACCAACTAAAGCTAGGGGCAAGAGTTTATACAGCTACTGCGTTTTCATGGCTAGAATTTCTGATTAAAGAAGCACCAATGAGCATTATCTGGCCTTAGATTTTAAGCTTCACTTAGTAGACAGACATGATCTAGGGTTTAGGTTCATTGAATTTTATGGCAATACACTCTCAATAAACCTAAAAGAGGTGTAGGACATTGAACGTCAATTTGAGAGGAAGTGTGGCAGAAAGCAGTAGGTGAAGAGTGACATGACAGTCTGAGTATTTGTAAAGCATATTCTTGTTTTTGCTTATTTAGGACTTTTAAAAAAGACTTCCTCAGGTTTCCACTTATTTTGAAACCTAACATTTAAAATGTAAAATCCTTAGAGACAAAGAATTACCAAACTTTGTTCTCTGTCACCTTTGACATTCATGTGAATGATTTGCTTGAGACCGAATAGGAAATGAGTCCTCTTTATATATCTTTCAGTTTAAAAAATTTTGTTTTCCAAAATTCTGTTCCTTTTCCCCCCTTTTTCCACTAAAGAATGGTTTCTGAAATATTTATGAGGGAGGCAAGTTATAATTAATGGCAGTATACTCTATTACATCAATTTGTCACATTCCTAGTGACACAAAGTCCAATTAACATCCCTGAGGGGTTCATCAAGTGTCTGCTATATTCTGCCATTTAATGACAAGACCAAAATATATTATTTCTCCATAATCTCTCTTGGAGCAAAAGCAAAACCCTACTAAGCAATGAAAAATAGATATCCTGTCAACTGTGTTTGCTCTATTCAGTACAGTATTTCTAGGACCTGGCACGTAGAGGGCTTTCCATCAATACTTGTTGACTGAGTGAAGAGAAGGTTACATGGATTAATGGATAAGTGAATCAAAGGATGAATATGTGGAGTTCTTGAGAATCGGCTTTCCTCCCAACTCTAGATAGATTGTTTATTTAGAACATCAAGTTGTATTCATTGCCTTTCAACTACAGAGCTTTCCTAACTTTTTTTTTTTTTTTGTCTCCTATTTTCAAGTTTTCTAGAATGCTAGACCTCTCTGGACAGAGGGCTACATTTTCAGTGCTCCTTGATGCACTTAGCAGCCACGGTGGGAAACCTGACGCCCTTTTCAGCTTTTCCAAAGCAGGAGGTTTGCCTTCAGCAAAGGTGCAGATTTAAGTTTGTAGTCTTTTTCAGGGAAAATTCAGCTAGTTCAAAATAATTATTAATATGACAGATGTGTGTCTAAAACATAGGAATTCTTGCTCCTAGAAATATTTTAAATGCTTAAAGATACTCTAGGGTCTTTCTTTCCTCTTCTTTTTCTCCTCTATTTCCCTCCTGCTCCCCCAACCCCCCAGTTTTCTGCCTTCTTCGTGCAGTTAACCAACTATATCCTGTCTTTGGGTCTGGTAGCTTTAATTCTAGAATGTGCATACTTCCCCCAAAGATGGATGGATATTAGCGTATTTCTTAGGAGTGGGATTTTTTCAAATGTCATCGCTTCTGTATGGTAACATGATACCATATGCCATGCTATTGAAATCTTGGGGATTTTATTTTCCCCGGTTAAGTGGTCAACTCTGTGGGAGTAATTTCTTATCACATCATTTTCCATAACCAGGAAAATTATGACTCAGTAGCCTCTTGGACATGGTCTTGCTACATAACAGGAGTGGTGAAGAATAATTTGGCACTTTTTATAGCACTTATTTTTCCACTTTGTCATTTTCAGTACCTTTTTAGAAGTAAAAAATTGCAGAATATTAATCCATCTTCACTCTCTTCTCTTCTTTTCCCTGAAATCTTTTGTCAAGTACCTTATTACCTCCTCCTCATTCTTTCCCTCATTGTCTCCCCACCCATATGACCCCAACATTGAATAGCCTGTCTGCCAGATGGAGAAGAGAAGCTTTACTGTTTGTGGAAGAGAGGCAGGGAAGTTCAAATGTTAGTTCCACCCACTGCCTAATTCCAGAGTGGGTTTTGTGCAGGAAGCTAGAGTAGGAGGCATCCTATAGAGTGTGACTTGAGGGTACTCTGAAAAACCTGCTTAGCCCCATCAGGCTTTATTCATAGAATTGATACAATTCAGTGAGTCATTGCAGGATGTTTGGGGGATATCAAATTTGTGGTGGCTGCCCTCTCATATCTTATAATCTGAGAATGGAGATTGACATGCTCATAAATTTTATAATGTAAGATAGAAAAATGTCATTTCAAGTAAGATAATAAAGATAATAAATGGAAAAAGTTCACCCTGAGTAATAAGGGAAGACCATATAGAAATTCAGGCATTTCCTTTTTGGATGCAGCCATCCTAGAGAAGTAATTTATGAGAGCATTATTTGCCACGAATAATTGATCTCTCATTAATGTATTAGTTTATCCACTGTTCTAGAAGAGCAGAGAGCAAGGCCCAAAGGGAGCAGTTCTAAAGACAAAAAGTTGGGGGGTAGGCACCTGAGTGGCTCAGTTGGTTGAAGGTCTGACCCTTGATTTCAGCACAGCTCAGTGTCCTGGAATTGAGCCCCACAAAGGGCTCCTCGCTCAGTGGGGGTCTGCTGGTCCCTCTGCCCCTCCCCCCAGCTAGTGCAGAAGCACGCATGCTCTCTCTCTCTCTCTCTCTCTCTCAGATAAATAAATAAAGTCTTTAAAAAAAAAAAAAGAAAGGGAAGTGCAGAGTGTTTCTGCAGGAACTGACTAGGGAGCAGGTGAGTCAGGATCCAGGGTGGGACCGAGGAGGAAGCATCAGGGTAGGTCAAGGGTACCCTGTGGGATGAAGCCAGGAGAAGGGGAGACTGGAGATGGAAGAGAATGGTGAGAAGCAAGATGTGGAAAGAATTCTTGGCACATCCTGGTTCTGCTGAGGCCATCGTTTCGACACAAGTACTGTGACTGGGAGTGGTAAGCGGCTATATATAGAGTTGCTCCCCCAGGAAAACAGAAAATGAATGTACTTCTTGCCTCTTTAAGTGCTCCCCTGAAATTATTTAGGCTGCTCCCTCATCCATCCTACAGGAGGCAGACTGCCCTAAGCAGTAATGGGGTTGTTCTCAGGGCATTTAAGTATTGTTTCTTGAGTCACATGATGCTCTCAGTGACTTTGGAGTCCTGGGTTAGTGTTTTGATAATCTTTTGAGTTTTAAATTAGTGATTTTGGAATGGGTATGAAAACATTTTCTCATAGATAATACCCTACCCACTTTTTAACGTAGTGTTTGTAAAATTCAAGTGGGTTTAGCAAATTGACCGTGTCCTAGAGGGAACCACTGCTGTTCCTTTTGAGACAGAATACCAACTTGATTAAAGTTTTGGTCTGATTCAGGAGCATTATTTATGAAGCCTTACAAAAAAGTATGCATTTTCCCACTTTTGTGTTTTTGGTTTCTCTTCCTCTAGTGTGCATATATTTACTGGTAAACACACCTGAACATTTTAGTTTTTCTGTTACTTCTTATGGAGTGTTACTTTTCCCTAATACTTGATTCACCAATTGCGAAGATGTATTAAAATTAGTAATCTCCTATGTCTAAAAACCTTAATTTGGGGCCTGTTTCTATTAATATAGATTTGAAGAGAACATGAACATGTGGATAATATCTTGGAATGTAATACATTGCGCCCTGGGAAGTCATTTAATCCTAAATTTAGACCAACATTCTGAGAATCTGAGAAGTGTGGAGGAGATGGAATCACCATGGGAAAGAGAGAGAATCCTTTTTTCTTGTTCAAAAGCATGTGGGTTGATGTATTTTTATCTTTTTTCTTTTTTTTGTCTATGACAGTGTTGGCTTGGTGAATTGGTGAATGTTAATGAAAGAAATAACACACACATATTTCTATGGGTTAGTAAAAATATGGATAGAAGACCCATTTTGTGAAGTTAAGGGCAGAAATGTAGATTCATCAAATTAAGATCTAGATACTGTATACGAACACACATTCCCTGCTTAATTTAACTGCTGGGGATCACCATTACTGCTAGTATTCCATGTGCATTTCTATATACGTGCAAGACACAGCGTTATGTGCTGTATGAAAGACATTTGCCATTCTTGACACTTGGGCTCTTATATTTCATGAATTCTAACTCCAGTGAACCTCCACCTCCCACTATAGAAATATTAATCTTTTTCCCTTCCTCCATTTCATTAGAGTGCAGGGATTTGACCATTGGACTTAGGCTCTCCCAGTTGGAAGGTACTGATGAAAGAAAAAGGTGCCAAAGAAAATTCATCCTGCCTGTGTGTCAGTGGGTATTGCCGCCTCTGCATAGCTCAGGGCTTTCAGTGGTAACACCCAGGGCCCAGTGTGCTGCTGGCTTCACACTTCCTGCTTGATGGGGGCAGATGGAGTGACTTCACATTCAAGGGACAGCGTGATGTAGTGATTAAAAGTGTTAGACTCTGGGGGCAACTGGGTGGCTCAGTCGGTTAAGCGTCTGCCTTTGGCCCAGGTCATGATCCCAGGGTCCTGGGATCAAGTCCCATGTCAGGCTCCCTGCTCAGTGGGGAGTCTGCTTCTCTGCCCCTCCCCTGGCTCGTACACATTCTCCTTCCCCTCTCACTCACTCGCTTGCTCACTCTTTCTCAAGTAAAATCTTAAAAAATAAAAAAGTGTTAGACTTTGGAACCAAATGACCGGAGGTTGAATCTCATATTGACCACTTCGCAGCTGTGTTGATCTTGGGCCACCTAACAGCTCCTTGATCCAGTTTCATCCTCTGTAATTTGGGAATAATAGTCACTACTACCTTGAGTTATGAAGATTGACCCAGTTAATATTTATAACATGGTTAGAATGGTATCTGAATCCTAGTGAACTCTAGTAAGGGGGGGGAAATTTCTCCAGGAAATCAATTTCAAATGAATCATTGAAAGAAAATAAGTTGGAGCTAACCCCTGAGACTTGCCTATTATATGTGTTAGTTAATATCCATAGTTACTAAACTTCGTGCCAAGCACAAGCAAGGGTGTGGCAGGATATGTTAAATTTTTGAGGGGAATGCTGTGATACTTGACATCTGTTAAACACCATGACCACTACTAGCTCAGAGTAGTTCACAGTTTCATTAGTTTGGGCTATATTTTTTGACAGTGTAACATCTTTGCCAAGCCGGATATTTGGCAGTGGCTATGATAAAAAGGAAGTACCATGTAAAAAATAAATGTGGAACAGGAAATGAGACTGGTATTTTCTAACTCGATTTCAAGATTTGAGAGGTTGTGTGGTGCCCTGTGGATGCATATATCCCATTAGTAAATGGTTTGTCTATTTAAGAATAAAGTAAAATTAATTTTTCCTTCAACAAAGTATATATATATATATCCTCAAAAAGCTAATTTGTTAGGGCCTAAATATTTATTAAATTGTTTAAACTTAACTACTTAATCCACAGAACTGTTCTGTATTTCTTTTGGTCTAAAGACACTGTAAAAGTTACTCTGACAACCAGGATGCTGTACACCAAGAAAGTCTGGGACCTTGAGCAGAGTCCCATTTTTTCAGCAAAAAGCAGAATTCTCAGATTGGCACAGTGGTCTGTGGAGTATGGAGAATATTAGGGCCAAGTGGAAATTATTAGAGTTTGCCCTTCCTACAGAAATAGAAACCTAAAAGAATAGCACATTTCTACGGAGAGTTATAGAAACTGTTGTTTCCTTAAAGACTTGAAAGATAGCAGAACCGTGGTGCTCAGAATATCCTCAATTATCTCAATTGTCCGGCCAATATAGGAGGCTGATGGGTCATGAAGAATTACAGCTTGAATTTGGAGAGAATTTGTGTCTACTTCTGTTGAGTTCTCTGAATGTTATTACTTGAAGATTACATTAAATCAGATTTCCAACTAGCAGGATTGTAGCCAATACCAGTAGTGTAAATTTAGGAAAAGCTTCATGTAATGCTTGGCTTGTGGTTACAAATTCTCCCAGGGCCACTGTCGAGAGAGTATTTTTTTCCTTGCTGTGCTGGATTGGTTGTTGTCGGTTTGGCACCAATGTCACCAGTCCCATCTAACTTCTGAATTAAAGTTTACGGATGAGATTAATGTGCAAAAGTTTTGGATGAGGGGATGAGGTAGAACTGATTAGTAGTTGCAGGTTGTGAGGTGATGAGATGCCCCAGCTAGGTCAGTGCCTTTGGTTTCCACAGATAGCACAGCTGACACAGAACTCTGCATAGCTCACAGTTGTGGGGGATGCCACAGATATCATCCCAAACTCCACCACCGCAGTGGCTACAGACGTCAGACATCTCTCCACAATTCTTGCCTTGTAATTCTTCTGGGTCGGGGCACATGACTTTCCTTAGACTCTCCCTGTCCTCATCTTAGGCTTTTCTTCCCATGCCAGTACTTTGGGCTGAAGCGATTAGTGACTCTCTCATCCTCTAAATTCCCCTTTCCAGAACTTCATTTTCCTAGCATCCCTCCCTGTAAGCTGTAATTCCTATTTTAAAACTGTTATACCCCTTATCATGGTTCTGCTTCACTGGCAAACAATTTCATAGGAATCTGGAATTGGTTCTCTGATCTGAGTAGATTTAAAAGCATTAATAGCTCCATTGTCAGTGATAAATGGGGGTCTGGTAGTCCGTGACCTAGTGTGGCCAGATAGGTACTTAAATGATCAACCTCTGTTCACCTGGAGCCAGCTGTTGATAGAAGACAAGGAAGGGTGACAGGTAGTCACTGCAATAGAGAATTCTAGTAGGAGCAAAGAGCGTAAGATATATGAGTGAGTTTGTTGCTTCCAAGTATGCTGGAGAACTTAGACGAAGAAAATGATGGAATTGGTGCCTTATATAGTAGGTTAAGGTTTGGACAGAGACCCAAAACAGTTTCTTGACTGCCTTGACAGAGATCTTTATCTCATGTACCACGTGGTCTAGATCCTGCAGATGGCTGAATCACAACACGAATGGAGCCTCGTAAGATATTGCATTTTAAGTTGGGGCCTTAACTGGGAAAGAGTGGAACCTTGAAGATTGAGATGGGGACTTCTGGACTTATTTCAAATTCTTCTGAGCCTCTCTTCCTAGGAGAAATATCCTTTTTCTCTTGTCTGAGGAAGTTAGCCTTTCCTTGAAGAATCCATAATGAATTCGCCTTAGGTCTTCTAGAGAAATGCAGATCCTACTCAACTCACCTTCCCTATCGCAGTTTCTAAACCTATGCAGAACTCAAATATAAACAGGTTCCAAGGAGGCAGGATGTAACCAAGATCTGAGAGGAGCACCATAAACATTAAAAGTTGCAAGATTTTGACAATATGTATTGGCCAAACATAAATAATATGTGTGGAATGGAATCTACCACTGTGGCTCATCCATGAGAGTAGTGGCTTATGGAGCTTGGGTAATTAATGACATTTTGGCCCTCACATGGGTCCAGTGAGTCCATAAATGCACCTGTTGGTTAATTTCCCAGGTCAGAATCCAGAGTTGGAATATAAATATTCAATAATTAGCAGAATACCCATATTGGTTTATTGACCTATGGGGTGAGGGCTAACATTGTAGAAAAGAATAAGCAGAAGTCCCTAGAATCCATACTATAATAGTAAAGCAACTTCACATTTCTGAAAGGACTGCAGACATGAGTGCCCTCACCAATAACTTGCAGCTATCAAGCAATTATGGCAGCTGATCAAGCAATTATTCCACCATATTTCCATTCAATTCACCTACTGGGCCTAGTGGAGGACTAGTGGATTTTAAGAATGTGAGTAGATTATTATACACTTAATAATGATGCTCATTGAAGCCGCTGCTTTAGCTGTGGTTTCTTTACTTGGAGAAAACCAATACAATCTCCTCCTAGTGTACTAACAGAGAAACTATATACTATATTATAGCAGGGGTAATTGGTTTGGGTTATCTGAGGGAAATAGAGTTGCCATTAATCACTGCAGGCAGAGGGGAAAGGACAGAGAATGGATGTAACCAAGCATCCCCTGGTGTGCCTTGAAGTCCTCTTATGCTTAGTGGTAAATGGTGATGGATGGCTGGAGTAACTTCATTCAAGCAGGACTCAGATTCCCTCAGGGATTGTTTGGTGTTCTCAGGTGAAGACAATGACCATCTGTGTTGCTGGCTTAGGAACAAAAATATGCAATGTACATTGTAAAAGAAAAATCATAAGTATCACCTATAGCTTTGGGACTCGAAGAAAAATGGACTGATGTGGAAAATACATGTATTTAAGGATATATACTTTCCTCTTGTGGCCTGTAATTTCATAGAGAGTTATGGTGATGGAAATTTTTATAATCCATAGTTTACATCTTACTTGCTATGAGGCGGTAAAATAAAGGAGGAATAAACTTATCCCAGAGATCCTGACTTGGAGCTGGATACAATAATGATGTATTTGCTTGGAAGTTTCTATACAAGGAGGAGGAATGTATAAGAAAGTTGAGATGCCAAAGGAGTGGACTGTGATGGATATTTTCCATTCTTTTTGCCTTCTCTCTCTCTCTCTTTTTTCTTTACATCCTTTTTAAATTTAGGGATATTGCAACTCAATTCGAGGCACTCCTTATGGAAACCAGCAACTCATTTCTCCCACTTCACTGTAGCCAAGTACAGATATGTGACTCAGGGGCGGCCAGTGGGGTACACTCTTGCCGCTCTTTGAAGCTGACTGTACTAGAAGAAGAGATCTGACAAAATCTGTCCTGGTTTGGATGACAGGAGATGCACCCGGTTTCTCAGAGGTAGCATTGACAGAGGTTCCAATACCCGCATCCTGTGCCCAGTGATTCTGATGTCATGGTGCAAAACAGCGTGTCCTGGAGCAGAGGGAACGGCTGTGGGGTCTCAGACTGCTCTCCAGTCTGACGTGGGGCCCTGCTTCTGGCTACAGGGCCTCTGTGCTGGTGGTTCTGATCTTCCTGTAGCTCATGTAGTTACTTAAAAACATTGAACAAACTTTTTTTTTTTCTGCTTCAACTGGCTTGAGTTGGCTTCTGTTTTTTTGTTTTTGTTTTTTTTTTTACAACTAAGAATCTTATAATACGGTGACTTTTCATGCATTGTCTTTGTTTTACAGGAGAGAAAACAGAAATTAAATAACTTGCTCCAGATCACAATGCCTGTTACTAAGACTATGTATTTGTGCTTGTATTTAGTTTTTATAACTTAAATTGATTTTCACTTCTAATTGATTATATAAATGTTATATACATACAACTGTTCAGTTATAAATAGTGATGATATCAGTACTTCAGTTTGGTTTTCTAGTTATTTTTACTTATTCAACTTCTACCTAGTTAGGAGTCACGAAACATAATTATGTTTTTTTCCATTATATTTAATGGACTTTGTCCTCTAGGGGTTGACATGTACTCAGATCTCTCAGTAGTATCCTCATGCAAATATTTAACTGAGCAACATCTTTGTGCCTTCATGTTTTTTTTTTAACCAGGATTTCCCTATGTTTTATTTGCATCTCTTTTTTTTTTCTTAGATAAAATTACAACATAACCGAAGCTGAACACATTTGGGAGCACAGCCACCTTTGTATAGCAGGAGGCAATAGGGGAGTGTTAAAAATAATGTAAAGTTGAATGCAGTGACAAAACAAGGCCACAAATGTACTTGTTCTAAATCAGACACTGACAACTTCATTCACAGTCAGTTGCTTAGGGTATAGACATGTTTTCAAAATTTAGAATTCTGCTTTGTGGTGTCAGTCATGGTGGTAGTCATTTAAAGAGGCATAACGATAGTCCTGAATATATCCTCAGAAGGGAAGATAACTTTTAATCAATAAAATTTTCTGTATTACTTCATTAATATTTATGTTCACAGATCCAATATTGTGATGAATATTTCACATGCTAAATACAATGTGACCTATTGGGCTGAGAGCTACATTTCTGATGAGGGTTTAAGAGAATTAGAATGTTCTTTTTAAAAGCCCAGGATAACAATTATTATTTACCCAAACAACCTTTCTTAGGTCAAGAGATCAAATATTCAAGTGGTATGGAAAAGAAGACTTCGTTTGGTATAAAAGACTTATTCCTAATACATTCTAGCATTGCTGTTTGTCCTGTATTAAAATAGTGTTTAAGAATAAAACTCTGAAGATAATTTCAACTACTGTCTTATTTACCATTCAAATGTGCTTTTAAAATTCATGAGATGACTACAAAGACCAAATATGCTTCAGATTCATCATTCTTTTTAGCATCTTATGGACACAAGGCACTAGGTCAACCACCACTGAGTGAATCAGGAGCAGGCAAATGACTCCCTGCCTCTCCTCAAGCAAGAACAGGCTGACCCTCTACTTGTACTCTAGCATGGAAGTGTCCTCTTTTGGCCCAAAGTCTGTGAAATGGGTTGAGCTTTTATTTTTGACAGCTATTTGGTGGAAGAAATTTAGCAATGGGTTAGGATCCATTTGAAGGCAGGCACCAACCACACGTTGTGGTTTTGCTTTGATAGAATTTGCCCTGACCTGAACATGAGCCTCCAACGGAAGCATCCCACCCTTCAGTCCCATGAGCCAGCACAGCCACGGATACATATCCTTCATGGAAGCCGAGCAAAAGGAATGCTTTCCTCCTCTTAGAGCTTCAGTGATGATCTCCAGGTAAATGACTCCTAGGCTTGTATTTCTATCTATGGTCTCTCTCCTGAGGTTCTTATACACACTTCCAATAGGTAGAGTAGAAATCTCTTGTTGAGCTGTGTCTTCCTTCTTCAGGAAGCATACTAGTGGTTGGAGGGAGTGGAGGTTCGGGGTCTGCTGAGAGGGGTAGGTGGCAACAGGAGGAAAGATTTACCCCTTTATCTTTCACAACTATTAACTTCATCTCTTCTTTAACGCAATTCAGATACTCAGCACTTACATGTTAGAAGAGGATAAATGTTCTGGTGACAAATATGGAACAAAGGCATTCCCTTGTTAAGAACAAACTTGGGTATTAGAGAGGTCAGCTCCATGGCTGTGATTTGAAGGTCTGCAGCCCTCCACTGTGAGGAGGCATGTGACAGAGGATGGAAGTTTCAAAAAGCTCTGAGGAGGCTGAGTGCTCTTGCACCATGATAAATGACTGTTTCCAAACAGAGGAAATTGGGGCACATCAGCTGTTTATTCTGGGTTTTTCCCCCCTTGCCATTCTTGTCAGGTGCTGTAGGATCCTGTGTATTTGCATTGCCCAGCTTGGAAATGTTTACTGAAATAGGATGGTACTGCTGTGGAGGGAAGATCACCCTGTCCCCACCGCACAGTGTTGTCCCCACCGCACAGTGTTGTCCCCACCGCACAGTGTTGTCCCCACCGCACAGTGTTGTCCCCACCGCACAGTGTTGTCCCCACTGCACAGTGTTCCCACACAGTGTTCCTCTCATAGGTAAAGCTCTCGGTTGACCTTAACAGGTCAGATCTCTCAAAGCAGAAGGGACTTCAACTATTAAAGGCATGTGGAGGGGGCCACTCATCAAATACTCTCAAGATTTTTTAGCTACTGTGGCCAAGATGAGTGTAAATGATGCCTTTATTGAATAATAAGAATTTAAGTCTGGCATCTCTTATAAAACATACTTACTAACCACGAGAACATCTTATTACACAGCTACAGAATGCTATGCTGTTTCCCTCAAGTGCGCATGGTTAGGTGTTTGCAGATGGTTGTCTCCAGGAAACCACTGAAAGTTATTTCAAAAAACCTAGTTTCCTTGGCTTCATAGACAAATTTGCAGGAAATTTAGAGCATAAAACACATTTTGGAACAGCAGTGCTGTATTTCAGAAGGTCAGAAAGCCAAGACGTTCATAGAAATAGCTTTGTTATTCACATATTGTATATGGAAACTGTTAGGCATAATACCTTGGGTAGCCAAAGAATTCTGTTTTCTCCCCATAATTTGAAACAAAAGAGTTAAGAACACAAAATGCACCTAGAGGGAGGAAGGAATGGTACTTCGTTGCTGCAGAATTCACAAATCTATTAGGAAACTTCATTTTAATCCTTAGGTTCAATATGTCCTTTTTATCAAGAGTGAAACTTTTCTGTTTCTACAGTAGAAAAACGACACCAATTTAGCTCTGTGCTTTGCCAACCCCCGCCTGTCACATTTTTTGAATTATCACAGTTGTCCATCAATGGTGTCACGGCGGAATAGAAGATTGGGCCGTGGGTTGGGTCCTGTTAAAGATATATACAGCTTTCTATAAAACATTCATAAGGATGTTGCTGTCATTCTTTTCCGTAGGATAACTTTTTTTGTTTGCTTTATTTTGTGGTTGTTTAACTTTTAGAACAATGTGAACAGTTTCCTAGTCACGAAGACCTTCACGAAGACCTTTTAGAACATTCTTACTTTCAGAACCTTCATGATCTTGGAATGAGGCACTGTTCCTCCCACAGTTCAGCTTGTGTTCCTTAAACCGAGCTAATTGTCTGAGGTCACAGGACTCTATTGATGGTTTTGTGTGTCCAAATAGGTATTGTGAATTCTGCCCAGAGTAATGGATCAAAATAGGCAGTTAATTCAAGGTTTGAAAAATTAATGTAATCTGCAATTTTAATGGTGCAAGGAAATTTAAAGGTCTCTTAGTTCAACACATTTATTTTGCACATGAGAAAACAAAGGTCCAGGGAGGCCTTATGTTTTGCCAAGGGTCATGTAGCCAGTTAATGGCAGAACTGGTGTCAGAAAAAAGATTTTTACCTCGTAATTCAAAGCTCTTTCTTTTAAATTATGAAATGTTAAGCCACAGTGAAAAGCCCAGAGAGTAACCTGACCAATACTTGTATATCCACCACCCAGTTTTGTCAAATCTTACCCTTTGTGTTAGACTTCCTCTATTTTTTTTTGAAGAAACAGCCAGATTCAGTAAAGCTCCTTGTATAATTTATACTATAATATTTCTCATACTGACTTCTAAATTTACTATTTTCATGTGAAGATGCATAAATACTACTTATCTGTGTAATATATGGTTATTTAACGTGGGTTAGAACAGTATCTAAGTAGAATCGTGCTTTTTATATTCTTCTGAAGCTTGCTTTTTATTGCCTACATTGTTTTTGAGATTTTCTTAATGCTGAAGTACATAGCTATGGTTTATTCATTTTTTACTGCTTTCCATACTGTGAATATATTGCAGTGTATTTATCCATTTTCCTATTGAGGGATATTTAGATTTTTTAAAAAGGGCTATCATAAGCCATGCTTTAGTAATAAACATTCTTTGTATGTGTCTCCTCGTGCACAAATGCATAGATTTCTTGACTCTATATTTAGAAGTTGTAATGCTTCAACATTACACAGTATTGTCAAATGACTTTCCACAGCGCTGTACAGCAGTGTTATCTAATGATAATCTGATGGCTAGGTCATGGTTCATCACTGGGGTTTCATCTGTGTTTCCCATATTAACTGTAAAGTTATTCCTCTCTCGGTATATATATAGGTGGGTAGATAGATAGATGTAGATGTAGATAGATATTTATCCGTTGGCTATTGCTGAAACAATATTGGGCAACCAACCAACCCAAAACTCAAAGGCAGTCATTTATTTCTGTGGGTCTGCAGGCCAACTGGTATGGCTCTGCTTCAGGGCTAGGTGTATGGCTCCACATCTGTTTCATTGTGTCTCTTATCCTCCTTGGGCCAGTGATCTTCTTGCAGGAAAGTCAGGAGCACAGAAGTGCAAACCCCATTAGTCAAGGCATTTCAAGTTTTGCTTGGGAAATTCTGCTTATGTCCCATTGACCAAAGCAAAACACTTAGCTGAATCTGACATCCAACAGATGGGGAATACTCCTCCCCTATGAGACTATGGCATAGGCATAGAACTACTGCGGGGCGGGGGGGGGGGGTAGAATTGTCACCAACACATTTATTGACCATTTGGTTTCATCTTCTGTGAGTTGCTGGTTTATAGTCTTTGCTCATTTTGTCTGGGGTTACTTGCATTTTTACTTATTGTTTTGTAGATATTCTTGATATATTCTGATTTTTATTAATTACAAGACTATGAAAATCTTCCACTATGTGGCTTATATCTTTGTTTATGATTTTTTTTGTAAAGAAGTTTAAAATTTCACTACAGCCTAAGTACTTATCAATCTTTTCCTTTATGGTTTGGGTTCGTGGTGTTTTGTTCTAGAAAATTATCTCTATTCTGATGTCATTAATATATTCTCCAGTGTTATCTTCTAAAATTATTTAAGTTTAATTTTTACATCTAGGTCCATGATTTGCTCAGAACTTAAATTTTTTTCTAATATTTATTCCTATAAATTCTCTTATATATTTACATAAATATTCATACCATTTATGAATAATAAAATTTGAATTCTTTCTCATTCTTAAATATTTTATTTCTTATGATACTAAACCAGAAAAATGTTGAATAGAAGTTGTGCGGCAAGTATCCTCTTCCCTCTCTGATTTTAAAGGAAATTAAAGAAAATTTTTTTAAGTTTTTATTTCCTTTTTAAGATTTTTTAATTTATTTACTTGACAGAGAGAGAGAGATGACATGTAGGCAGAGAGGCAGGCTGAGGGAGAGGGGGGAGCAGGCTCCCTGCTGAGCAGAGAGCCCGACGCGGGGCTCGATCCCAGGACCCTGAGATCATGACCTGAGCCGAAGGCAGAGGCTTTAACCCACTGAGCCACCAGGCGCCCTTAAGTTTTTATTTCAATTCCAATTAACATACAGTGTAATATTAGTTTCAGGTATACAATATAGTGATTCAGCACTTCCACACAACACCTGGTGCTCATTACAACAAGTGCACTCATTAATCTCCATTACCCATTTAACCCATCCCCACCACCCTCCCCTCTGGTAACCATCAGTTCTCTATGGTTAACAATCTGTCCCTTGGTTTCCCTTTTCTTCCCCCCTTTGCTCCTCTGTTGTTTCTTAAATTCCACATACGAAGCAAATCATGTGGTATTTGTTTTTCTCTGACCTATTTCTATTGGCCTTACACTCTCCAGCTCCCTCTATGCTGTTGCAAATGACAAGGTTTCATTCCTTGTTATGGCTGAATAATATTCTATTGGATATATATATAGCATCTTCATCCATTCATCTATTGATGGACATTTGGGCAGCTTCCATAATTAGGCTATTGTAGGTAATGCTGTTATAAACATAGTCGTGTATGTATCCCTTTGAATTAATGCTTTTGTATTCTTTGGGTAAATACCTAGTATGCATTTGCTGGATCGTGGGTTAGTTCTATTTTTAACTTTCTGAGGAATCTTTATACTGTTTCCCAGAGTGGCTGTACCAGTTTGCATTCCCACTAACAGTGGGTAAAGGTTCTTCTTTCTCCACATCCTCATTCTCCACACCTTGTCATTTCTTGTGTTGTTAATTTTAGCCATTCTGACAGGTATGAGGTGATGTTTCATTGTAGTTTTGATTTGCAATTCCATGATCATCAGTGATGATGAACATATTTTCATGTGTTTGTTGGCCATCTGGATGTCTACTTTGGAGAAACATTAATGTCTTCTGCCAATTTTTAAATTGGATTATTTGTTTTTAAGGTGTTGAGTTTCCTAAGTTCTTTATATATTTTGGAGACTAACCCTTTATCAGATATGTCATTTGTGACTATCTTCTCCCATTCAGTAGGTTGCCTTTTAGTTTTGTTGGTTGTTTCCTTCCCTGTGCAGAAGATTTTTATTTTGATGAAGTCCCAGTAGTTCATTTTTCCTTTTGTTTCCCTTGCCTCAGGAGACATACTGAGAAAGAAGTTGCTGTGGCCAGTGTCAAAGAGGTTAGTGCCTGTGTTTGCCTCTAGGATTTTTATGCTTTCAGGTCTCACATTTAGGTCTTTAGACCATTTCGAATTTATTTTGGTGAATGATATAAGAAAGTGGTCTGGTTTCTTTCTTTGACATGTTGTTGTCCAGTGTTGCCAGCACCATTTGTTGAAAAAACTGTCTTTTCCCATTGACTCTTCTTTCAAACATTTGTTGAAAGATTAATTGACCATGTAGTTGTGACTTCATTTCTGGGTTATCTATTCTGTTCCTTTAAACTATTAGTCTATATTTATGCCAGTACCATTCTGTTTTAATCACTGTAGCTTTGTAATATAACTTGAAGTCCAGAACTGTGATGCCTCTAGCTTTTTTTTTTTTTCCCCCTCCACGATTTCTTTCGCTATTCAGGGTCTTTTTTGGTTCCATTACAAATTTTAGAATTGTTTCTTCTAGTTCTGTGAAAAATGTTGTTGGTGTTTTGATAGGGACTGCTTTAAATGTGTAGATTGCTTTGGGTAGTATAGACATTTTAACAATACTTGTTCTTGCAATCCATGAACATGGAATGTTTTTCCTTTATTACATCTTTAAATTCTTTCAGTATTAAAGAAATATTTCTAATGTTTTACCACTATGGTAGCTTGCTCACAAAAATAGCAATCAGAAAATAAATGTCAATCTAAAATGTCAAACTAAAATATTATAGAATACAGATAAAACAAAAAAGAAAAGCTTGTATTAATTGCATACTCTTACTAAAGGCAAAACCAAAGAAGAAAATGGAAATAGATGGGATGGGGAAGGACACAAACCATAAGAGACTCCTGATCTCACAAAACAAACTGAGGGTTACTGGGGGGTGGGAGGGTAGGGATAGGGTGGATGGGTTACGGACATTGGGGAGGGTTTGTGCTTTGGTGAGTGCTGTGAAAGATGTAAGCCTGATGATTCACAGACCTGTACCCCTTGGGCAAAGAATAAAAAAAACAAAAACAAAAAAACCCCCCAAACCCCCCCCCCAAAAAAAGGAAATAAAATCTTTAAAGGAAGGATTAAAATGCAAGAAGGAATGTTAGGAATATAAATCCATATCTACATAAGTAAAACAAAAACTGATATTCCTATCATTAGTCATTATTGCCAGTTTAGTCAAACAGGGTAGAACAAGATACTGAAAAATAATAATACTGCAGGCAAGGAGATGATCTAAGTTAAAGCTCTAAGGTCCTTCTATGCTTTTGATTGAAAGTAAAGATACTGATAAAATTTAGACTCTAAGCAATTTTACATGAGAAATTTTAAGAATACTTACTCTAAAAATAAAAATAGAACCTAAAACATGAACCAGTAGGGAGGGATGGGATAAAGACTTGATCGGTCTAGAAGAAATTTGGAAATGAAAATAAACAAAAAGGCAAATCATGGTATAGAGAAATCAAATAAAAACATGTAGAAAAATCCCAAAATATAAGAACAAAGAGTTTTTTGGGGTTTTTTTTTTTAAGAATGAGAAAGGATAAACTAAGCACACAGTTACTAGAAAAGGTTAATGTAGTTATATTAATGTCTGAAAAAATTAAAACAAAAACTAAGATTTAATAAGATAATGACAACAAAAAAGACAACTGAGAACAAAATAAAATCAAGAAATAACAAAACATTAGTTCTTTGAAAGAATAAATAATCATCGAAACTGGGGAAAATTAAGACTAAAGAAGATTCCAATAAACATTATTAGAAATGAAAAAGGTAAAAAGTCAAGTACGGCAGAGACTGGAAAATAACAAGAATACTATGGAAAATTATGCAAATACATTTGAAAACTTAGACAAAATGATCTTCTTTCGAGCAAAATCTGCCTGAAAAAAACTGACCCTGAAAGAAGTAAATCAGATTAGACCTATAATCATTAAAGAAATTAAATGAAGAGTTAAAATATATTTCTCACCAAAGCAAAAAGCAATTTTGGTAGTTTTATAGGTTTTGTTTATACTTACATAGTCAAGAAATTGATAATTCCTGTCTTCTGCAAAAACAAAGAATAACAAAAGTGGGGTGACTCACCAAATCATTTTATAAGGCTAGAACCTTAATGTTGAAACAGAAAAATAGTACAAGAAAAGAATATCATAAGTTAATCTCATTTATTTATCTTTTATCTCTTTTTAATATTTGCCGTGTTAATCTTTTCATTGGGGTGTTGGTTAAACATAAAATACTGAAACTTAGATGTGTGTATGGTGTTAATTTGTGATATTCTTTAAAAGGAGAGAAGTATTAAGTAGGAAGGATTTAAAATTATCGTATATGTCAATTCTAAAGTTTAGACTTTAACTACACATGACTTTACTCCCTTAACAAGTAGAGAATCGTGATAGGCAATCAATATCTTTTTGTGGGAATATTGTGTGATTTCAGTAGGGCTCATAAATAATGTCTTCCAAGAGTTTTCCTGAAGTGTGTTCACTACAGCAGATGCTGTCGGAACCCTGAAGTATCCTGTGTACCTGTCCTATGCATGCTGACCTTCTGGCTTCTAATGTAAACACAAACAACTCTGGCCTGAGGGGTTCTCTGATCTTTGGCATGAGCTCAGCCCATATGGAGGGAAGACCAGAAGTTCTGGGGCGTTAATATCCCCCAGAAGTGGTCTTCAACCAATGACTATTGGGAACTGGTGGATAAATAACCCTAGCCCCACAGTTGGCATAACTGAGGAATGACGTATACAGCTTCCTAGAGTTCACTATCAGGATTAAGCCCAATTTCCCAGATGGAAAACCCACTTGGTGATTTACTTTTCATTGGTTCCCTTCCCTTCCCCAACCTGCTCTAATCCTCCATGGGTGCTTTCTGGAATCATCTCTCAAAAAAACTATTTATCCTTGTCTTGGGATCTTCTGGGACAGTTCAGGCAAAGACGTACCATTTGCCCACAGTAATTACCCTGTGACGGGAAAATAATGTCCTGTAGCCAAATTTGGGAAACTTTAGTATTTGCTTTCTTCTTGCAGATTTATGAATTTAAGAAATCGAATGGGGAAAAAAAACTATCACTTTTTTAAATTTTATTTTTATTCTTTGCCCAAGACAATTATCATATGATCTCTCTGATATGAGGAAAAACTATCACTTTTTTTTTAAAGATTTTATTTATTTATTTCACAGAGGGAGAGAGATCACAAGGAGGCAGAGAGGCAGGCAGAGAGAGAGAGGGGGAAGCAGGCTCCCTGCTGAGCAGGGAGCCCGATGCGGGCTTCGATCCCAGGACCCTGAGATCATGACCTGAGCCGAAAGCAGAGGCATTAACCCACTGAGCCACCCAGGCGCCCAAACTATCACTTTTTTTAACCCAGCATTATACAAATTGTATATCACTAATAGTATTTTCTTCTAATACTTAAAATTTCTTTGAATTCGTGTTGTACAATATCACCTTGGGAAATAGAGAATGGACATAGAAACTAGAAAACCATTCATTTGTCATTTATTGAATACCTATTTTAAGCCAGGTAGTAACAATAAAAAGATAAATAAGATAATGTCTTTGCCCTTAAGATCCTTGCCACCTAGTGAAATTTAATCCATATATAATTTTCCTAATGGATCTTGAAAAGAAAACTTTTCATTTCAGGAAGAATTTGTGAGAAAATTAAACAGCTTATGTATGTGGCTTGTTACATAATTTCATCTTATTTCTAATGTGCATGTTGACTTGCAATAATTAACCTGATGGAAATAATACACCTGACCATGTATCTGAATGCTTTGCCATTTACTAGAACAATTCCCAACCCTGACAGAATAAGTTGCTTCATTACAAAGATGGGTTAATATATATTCTGTGTTTCTAAAAACAATTCTTCAAGAACAGTCTTTCAGAGAAAGCATAAAATTAGAGTTTTAATAGCAAGTAATAAGATTAGAAATTATGCTTTTTATAATATCCCTCAAATAAGAAGAGTCCACTTGATAGTTTTTATATTATTTTGTACTAACAGAAAAAAAATTGCTCTAGGTCAGTAACATTATATGTATGGTTTTCATGGAAAACTTGAGGGACTATAAAATCTGTATAATAATTGGCATTTCATGCCAAAGAATTTAAAGTTGATATATATTATATAAAATATGTAATATATATACTATATAATGATATATATATATATATATTAGTTTTTTGTTTTGGTTTTTTTAGACAGAGTTTATCAGTGGGGAGGGGCAGAGGGAGGAGGAGAGAGAGATTTCTAAGTAGGAGGGGGGCTTGATCTCACCTTTCTGATATCATGACCTGAGCTGAAATCAAGATGCTTAACCAACTGAGCCACCTAGGTGCCCCTAGAGTTAACATTTAAAAGCTATGTAAGCAGTAATTTGTACTGTTTGCATTTACTAAATTGACTTTCTACCTCAAGTAACCACATGTAGGCTTGTTTGTTTCTGGATATGGCTAAAAGGAACAAAGGGGGATAATAGACCCTAATGCTATGACTGTGGTCAGACTGATTGAGAGCCCTCCATAATTATAAAATCCTTTCAGTAGAGAGAAAGGACACTGTAATAAAGGGAAATTTTGGGAGCAAAAGAAATAAAATAAAGATGTTGGATATCTTAGTCTCCTTTCCTTGCTTCTTCACTCCTTAGATAATTCAAATTCCAAACTGAAATCACCCTCCTCTCAGTGAAACCACACATAACTGTTAAAAATGTCATTATTGCCTCTTTCTCACAGAGTGCTTAGTTTTATACAAAATTTATTCCTATCCAGGATTTGTTTGGCGTATGTGCAATGTTACATCCTAGCTAGACTGTTATCGCCTTGAGGAAAGAGAGGATCTATTTTATTTCTTCGTTCTTTCAAACTACTTGGTACTATTTGGGTACTCACCAAGTCCTTGAATAATTACTAGTGGCTTACTGATAACATAACTGATTTTATTACTAGTGACCAGGGTTATATATTTCAGTGCTAATATAGTGATGGAAAGAAGTGGAGATGGGGAAAACAGAAATGGAGGAGAGAGGGGAGAAATAGAGAAAAGGAATGAATGAATACAGATATATTCTGGGAAGTACTTTCCTCTGTTTGTGAAATGAGGCTTTCAAGACTGAGTCTCTTCCCAAACAAAAATATGGTCAACATTTGTCAGACATCTCACAGTTTCTTGACTTCCTCACCTCAATGATCTTTCCTTCCAGTCTTCTTTAGTTCCCCACAACCTGAAATGGGTCAATACTAACCTTTCTCTATTTCAACAATGTTTACCTCCAGTATAACACTCTGTAGTCAACTTCTGTCCTTCCAGTACACTCATACCTATGTTCCCAACTCACCTGCTTTGACTTCGGGCTGTCTTCTAGGCCTTTCATCCTTTGATCTCCTTCTATTAATCGCTTGCCCTTACCTACCTAGTCAGATCTAAGCCCGTAGTTCAATACGTTATCCACAACCCACCTGCACCCTCAGAAAAATTTTGCAGCTCCCTTACCTTCCTCTCTTTCCATCATCCGACCTAAGACAACCTAAACCTGGATCTAACCTATTATTTACCTTCTCAACTCCCAAATCTAGGGAGGTGAATCAGCTGCTGGAGAAAATCATACAGCCTTTCAGATTGAAGTTGCAAAATTGGTGCAGTCTCCAAATTTGACTTCTTTTGTTTCTTCTTGTTTTTATTATTTTTAACTTTAATTAAAAATGTTTTTGAGTATAGCTGACACACAATGCTCTGTTAGTTTCAGGTGTTCTGCTGTGCTCACCACAAGTGTAGCTACCAGCTGTCACCACAGGACACTATTACAGCATCATTGACTAGAGTTCCTAAGGCTCTCCTTAGCTCTAGTCTAACTCCCTCTAAATGCATGGCTAGACTCAGAAGGATGTTCAGTGCCCAGCGCAAGAGTGTGTGCTACAGACTTGTATGATAATAGATGGAAATCTTCCACATTGAGGGATAATAAATTCTCTAAATAAGTATCTCACCACTTTGCTCTTCTGCTCTAAAAAATTAAACATAATGGCTCTAAATAAAATCTGAATCCCTTAGCATACCATACAAGACCCTCTGTATTTGTTTCTTCTTTTTCAACCTCCAACCCTCAGACCATGCCTATGGAAAACCAAGCACCGCCCCCCCCCCGCCCTTTTCATATGTGAGGGACTGGCGGGGTTTTGTCATGCAGTAGATTCCATTTCGAAGTCTGGCTAAATGACTGTGAATTAGTTCCTTAGCATCTCTGAACTTTGAGGTTTGATTAGGAAAATTGTGTATAAAGTGATGAAAACACACTGTATATATCTTCTGTCCCGTCATATCTTTCTCATTTTACTTAAAAGTGATATGTTCATGTTAAGCAGATGATGATGGGTTCCAATAATTATCACTACAATTTCATGTATTTTTCCCACTGCTCAGAATGTCCTTTCCTGGTTGGCTTTTACTCTCCCTTCAAGATTTAATTTAAGGTTTGTCAAATACAGAGAGCCTTCTTTGAATGCCAGACCAGGCCAAATGTCTCTTCTGTATTTCTTCAAGGCACTCAGGAATCTCATTCACAGTCTTTTCCACATTATATTAAAATTATCCAAGATGTATGTCTGCCTCTCTGACCTGCCTGTAAGTTTCTGCAGCCTAATTTGTCTGCCACACACAGCACATCTGACACACAGCATATACGCAAGATGTTGGCTGGGCTGGCGTGCAAAACTAGGAAGCAAACGAACAGCGGCCCATTTTATTGAAATATTTAAGGATGTGACACCACATGTAGGGGGAAAAAAAGGAAGGGGGAAAAAAGGAAGGTAGAAACAGCTATATATAGGTTGTACTATTCAAATAACCACTGATGATTTGTTTTAAAAGATTAGGTTTAATACAGCATGATGACGGGGAAGCTGATCTTAAAGCAGTCTATACTTTGTCTCAAGTTGACTTTTCAAGTTCAGAAGAAAGTCCACTGGCTGTTGTCTGCTTACCAAATAGCTGAGGAGAGCCAGGCGTGTGCAGGGGCTTGCATTTTGTTTTTAAGTTCATTTTGGGGGCATTGGAGCTAAATAGAACTGAAACAAAATTTTTTCAGTTACTTGTAGTGTTTCATTATTTGCAGTTCTTTTTTCGGTCATACTCTTGCCGAGGACCTTCCTGTTGTGTGTATTTCTGATCTTATCTCAACTTCCAAATAGAAATGCAAATGTTGGAGAAGGGCCATGGACTGTCGTTTTTAAATGTGGGACTCTGTGGTGTGATTTTATTTTTATTTGCTAATAATTAATTGGACTCACAATGGAAAAGTGTAGCTCTTCTATTTTTAACGTAGGCCCCTCTATGACCTACGGTGTCTCTGTTATGTCCCATTTCTAGAACTGCCCATGCATGGAGCTTAATGATCACGGAGTTCTAACAGAATGTGCCTTGTTTATTAAGTTATAGGATTATTTCTGCTTCATCTTCAAAAGAGCAACCAGGCTGTTTACTTTTTGGTTTCCTAGTTGATAACCAATTATATTTACTGGAATAGTATTTAACCTCTATTTTTTTTTTTAATACGTGGGAGACACAATGATGGAGGAGGACCCCATCCTTGAGGAGCACTCTACCTTCTCTGTTTCCGTTACAGGATTATGCACAGTGACTGAAGAACGCCATGGTTGTGTTACGATGTCAGCTTTACTGAGAACTTCCTTTCTGTTTCTTCTAAGTATTCTTGCTAAAAGTCAAGAGTACAATTCACTCCAAGTGGCCAATTTATACATTTCATTGACAGTAAAAGTTAATCCAAGCATAGAGCTTAGAGAGTGTAGTACCAACATGACTTTCCTTAGCCAAGTATTTGTAGTTAGTAGCCAAACATTTAAGATGATAGAATTGATAAATGTCTACAGTTTGCGGCCTGTTCACCCTTGAGAAGGACCCAACCCCCCCCACCTTTTCTCATAACATGATATACATCCAAAGATCCATGGATATTCTGTTTTGGAAGTTAAGAAAACTACCGGTGTTTTTGATGACATAAACAATCCCACTTCCAGAATTAAGCTGCAGAGGACCCAGCAAATAGAAATAGGAACTTTTGTCAAGAAACACCTTTGAATCTGCTTTATTTAGCCTTTGTCCAATATTTGATAAAGTTTGTAGAATTTTATGAGATGGATGATTTGTTTCTGGAAAACTGTCCAAGCCTTTGTGACTACCACAAAGATAGAAATGCCTTAATAATGTCCCCATATAGGTCATTTTATTGTGAGCCATAATGGTGTGCCCCATGAGTCACTTCCAAAATGGCATGCCTATGTAGGCATGAGGATTTGCCTTAGATATTTTTTGCTCTTACCCAACAGAGTTTGAGAAATTTCTTTTTAAGGCAGTAATTTCAAATATCTGCTCCAGAGGTAGCTATTTATTTCTAAAACTTCCTGGATTTAAGTGTTTAGATTCAAAAGAATCTAAAATTTGCTTGGGAAAATAAAATAAATAAGATAAACGAAAGTGCCATAAGGTTATTTTACAAAGGATTTCATTTTGTCATGAGAGCTTGAAGACAAAATGTGCATCAAATAGTCCTAAAATTTTAACTGAGACTTAACAGGAGGAATACATAGTGAGGGTGGTTTTTTTTGCAAAATTTAAAGTAACCTATAAAGGGCACCTGGGTGGCTCAGTGAATTGAGCGGTCTACTCTTGGTTTCAGCTCAGATCATGATCTCAAGGTCCTAAGGTGGAGCCCTTTATGGGACTCCTTGCTCAGCAGGATGTCTGCTTGAGGTCCTCTCCTTCTGCCCCTCCTCCCACTTGCTCTCTCTCAAAATAAATAAATAAAATCTTAAAAAAATAAATTTCTTTGAGCAGAAAATGCCTTTCTTCTTCCTATCATTCTATTGCTTGTTATAAAATTCAATTTAGTTGTCTTGAATTTTATTACTTATACTTTGGATTACTGATCTAACGCTCACATAAGGTTTGATTTTTCTGTATTTGGGTAACAAAAACTTTAATTGGAACTTTGAAACCTATAAATGGCATAAATTGCTACGTTATTGTGAAGATACGGGATTCCTTGATGTTGTCTGTTGACTACGGAAAGTACTCAGTTTTTGTAGTCAAGAGTGAGAAAAAGGGAAAGTGGCTGAGAGTGTGGGGTTACTGAAGGCAGTCAGGTAGCAATCAGAAGTCATGGTGTGTAGAGATCTCCATTGTTTGTGTGGGGAGGGGAGTAAACCCTTTCACTTCAGGGACAGAAAAAAGAAGTCTGACCTCTGGATAGATTCCTAGGACTAGAACTAGTGCTAACACTTACAGTTCTGTATGTGACACACTTACGGATTCTGAAGTAATCAGAATCCAGAAACCTCCAGAATAGCTGGAGTCTTGGGGAGGAATGGGGTATATGGGACTGTACAACTCTGGAAAATTCCCTGGGGCTCTCTGTTTCACTGTGGCCCTGAGGGCATGGAGTTATATGCGTATTAGTCCCTCTTAAAGCTTCTGTCTGCTTTCTGAGAGTTGAGCTATTGAGATATCACATGGAACGGGCCTCCAGATGTGACAGCAATAGGACTTGGCAATAAGAAAACATCAGGGAATGTATGAGACACCAACACTGTCCTCATAGTTTTGGAATTCAGGTAATTTTAGGCAAACAAGGGTTAGAAAACGGAGGGAGTGGGGTGCTCCATAAGATAGATCCTATACTTCTTGCTCATCTGACAATGGGAATTTAAGGTAGTTTTAATTTAATATGGAGGAAAAAATATGAATATATTGGGATCCTGATTATTTGTAAGGAATTTTATTCTTTGCATTCTATGATGCAAAGATTTTGTTTTCTCCTCTGTCCTTCTGTTCTGTTTATCTACTGTTGTATAGCAAAGTATCTCAAAACTTAGTAGCATGTAACAACCATTTATTAGGCTCATGGGTTCTATGGATCAGGAATTTGGGCAGGGCACAACAAGGATGCTTTGTCTCTACAAAACCTGCAGACTGAGCTGGAAGAATCAAAGGCTGAAGGGGACTGACTAGCTCGGGACTGAAATCATCTGCAGATTTGTTCACACTCACGGTTGATACTCAAATCCCAGCCAAGACACCTTCATGTAGCTTCTCTTTGTAGCTTAAACTTCTTTACAACATGGTGGCTTTTTTTTTCAGGGTGAGAGTCTCAAGAGCATAAGCCAGGCAGAGCTTTACCACATTTTCTATCCTGACCTTTGAAGTAAGTCCTGCATGTTATTTTTACAATGTTTCTGAGGAAACATTGGTTCAGTCAGTTTTAAAGTGATGAGAAATAGGTTTTACATTTTTTTACATTTTTTTTTTGAAATAGGTTTTACTTTTTGATGAGAAAGCAGCAAGGCTAGTTGAGAGAATTTGAAACCAGGGATTATTATTGCAACCATTTTTGGAAAATAGAATCTGTCACAACCTCCTCCACCCTCGCCCTAAATCAGGTGTCTTAACTAAAAATTGACTTCTTTTAATGATCTGTAGTTAAGTAAGCCAAATGCTGAAATGTGTCAATAACATTACTAAACATAATTTGACATGTTCTGTTCTTCTGTTCATCAATTGCAGCATCTAACTTTGGAAATCAGTATTTCGTGATAAACTACTTGATGGTATAAAAAATAACAAAGAAATCTTCATTTTTCTACAATTTTTCTTCCGCGAATGTTTTAATAATCATGTTTTATCATTGTCATTAGAAAAGCTTTTAAGTTTTCTGAATGTGTTTATTTAGCTGATAAAATTTGGGGACACTGATAGAATTAGATTCTCTCAACCCACTGTGTATATATTAGAGAGTTCACTGGAAGTGTGATTAACTTCTCTCTCTTCCTTACATCCTGCTCTTTCTTAAATTAGTACATAAAAGTAGACCCTGGGGTTTTTTTGGTTTGTTTAATCTCTATGCCCAAAGTGGGGCTTGAACTCATAACCCTGAAATGAAGAGTCACATGCTCTACCAACTGAACCAGCCAAGTGCCCCCAAAAAGTAGACTCTGTTTAACTTTAGTTTGTATCTAGCAACAGAATTCACTCTGCCTTCCATGGCACCTAGAGAATATATAAGCTTGCTTTATGTTACATGAAGACCTTGATTTGTCTGAACCAAAATAACAGATAACAAAAACCAGAATGAGGAAATACCTCTCATGAAAACTATATAAATATAGGTCAACTGTTGGAAGGGACTTATTTTAACGTTTTCCTCACAGCCTCCAGGACATGTGACACCAATACACATCCAGCCCCACACCCTGATCCTCTTGAACCAGCCCGTGTCATTAAAACAGATATTTCCAATAAAATATCTTTGGTCATTGAAGGTTGCCATCTCCAGTCTGGTCCTTTTATTATGGTAAGAAATGCCTAGTGCGTTATATAAATTAACTAGAACAGACTACTTTGTGAACATTATGTTTAACAGCTTTCTTTTTGCTTGTTAGGATAGATCATTCAGAAATGTGAATGACTCAGTCTCATAAATACCTATGTCTGCCCCGTACATCCCCAAAGTATTTCTGGCAGTTTGAAATCGGTGACAGACTTAGCATCTTTAGAGTAAAATGACAAAGGTCATTTTGCTGAATAATAATAGCAACATCCTATTTATTTAAGATCTCTATGTAGCAATTTTCACTATCTAGGAAAGATTAAAAATAAAGCAAAAAATCCTTATAGGTCAAAGTAGGTTCCACAAAGCTCTGATATCAGAAAAAGTTTACACTCCCTAAGCTCATTTGGTTTATTCACAAGTGAGTCCCTCAATCTCAAAGACTAGTTCTGTTAATTGACACAGAATTCTAACCAATTTGGTTGTGGGGCTCTTTCACATAGTACAAATTAGAGGCTACAAGATGTTTGTTTTGTGGCAAAAGCATGTATTTGTAAAAAGAGTTCTGACGGGCACAAGATGAGGTGAGTAATAGCTTGACAGTGAGTAGGAGACCGAAACACTTTAAAAAGTCAGACTCAAGGCTGCAAAAACATCCAGCTTGTTCACTTTTCCAGCCCCTTGGGGCATTACTAGATTAGAGCTTGATATAGATTTTAGGTTTAAAAGGCAAGGTTTTATTGGTTAAGGGTAAGTGACAGCTACCTGAGAAACTAATTCTACATAATGTTGGATAAACCAGCTATTACTGTCCTTTATTTGGCCATGGCTCTGTACCTATAAAAATTGCAAAAGATCTTATTTGACTCTTCTGTTATTTTATTATGTGGCTTCAAAAGTCAATAATTTGTCTGTAATGGATATTTCCTAGAAGTAAGAAAAATTGAGTGGATTTTAATAGAAATTATTCTAGTTAGGCCTCTTAATTATAGGAATAGACCTATACTAAAATTATCTCAAGTAAAATTATCTCAAGATCGATCTTTTCTTTCTCTTCCTTTCTTTCTCTTTTTTCTTTCTTTTTCTTTCTTTCCCTTTCTCTCTCTCTCTCTCTCTCTCTCTCTCTCTCTCTCTTTCTTTCTTTCATTTGTTCATTCGTTTTGTTTTTTTTGAAGTGTGGCAGAATGAACTGAAAATCTCCAAGCCTTGCCGACCAACATAAGGGGAGAAACCTAGCTATTAGAGAAGTCATTTGGCAACATGGATTAAAAGAAAAATGCATAGACATTTTGTATAATGCAGGGCAGGAAAGCAGTGACTACTCTTAGCACAATAAAAGGAGGGTTTTACTTTGTAAGAACTAGAGTCAAATATGTTAGTAGGAAGAGGATAACATTTCCCATGTGCACCATCTGGATATATGGGAGAGAGAATTCAGTCTTGTGATGGTAAATTTTGTTTCCTTTAGTGCTTCACTGGCATAAAACCAGCCCTGGTCTAGAACGGAACACCCCCTACTCCATCATCAGAGCCATGTAGCCAGAGTTCTCTCCTTCCTGTAGCCCAAGGAGAGCAAGTAGACACTGAGAAAGAGTGGTGGTGAGCAAGCAGAAGAGGAAAACAAAACAAAACAAAAAATAAAACAAAAAGCAGTTACACCTGGGGGGTCCAAAGTGTGTTAAATTATCAAGGCTTAAGATGACTCTGAAACAGAAAATTCAGCAGAAAGGGGGAATCCCAAAGGCCATGAAGTGGGGCTGGGAAGCAGCAAAGGGAAAGAATTAAGGAAGAGAGCTTTGAGAAGTGAGGGACAAGGAGTTGAAGGGGAGCAGAATCGTTCCCCCCAAAATATGCCCCTTTGTCACAAGGATTGTCTTGAGCTGGTTATTTTTTAAGAAACGGAAGTAACAGGGAAAAGCCCTGAAAACCAAGTAGAAGTTAACCCTTTTGTAAGGCTTGTTTACACTCATAAGGGAAATCTCCCTTTGAAAGGATGTCTCCCTTTCTGTACTAGGAAGAGAAGGCTGCCTCTACATCTCTAACAACTCTGCTCAATGAGGACGGCAATGACTTTAATCTGCACAACAACCTTACCCTTGTGTATTGTGCTTTTCCATAACTATGCCCTTCCTGCCCCTCAACACCTTTCTTCTGTCTGTACTTGGAGATGTTTTTTAAGGTGGTAGCTTGAGCCATTTTGGAATTACTCAGTTTTCCTGGGTTTCTCCCATGTATATAGGAGGGATACAGTTATTGAACTTCTGTTCCTTTTTTCCTGTTAATCTATCTCTTACTGCGGGGGTGGGGGGTGGGGAGTGAGGTTCTCAGCCAAGAACCTAGAAAGGTAGAGGGGAAAAGTATTTTTCCTCCCCTATAGGGTCAATGATAAGGGGGAAAAAATACATTCTTTATCCTTCCCTTCCTTTCTCTCCTGCCTGAATGCCCCCCAAACATGTGTCCTGTATGATTTCAGAACCAGTTATCTAAACTTCTTCATCAAAGGCAGGGAAAGTGATTTTTTAAAGACCAGCCTTCTCCACAGATAATGGAGGTGGCACCTCATTGCCTACTCACTGATGATGATCCAGGTAGAAAAACAGTAGGTGAGTCATCTTTCACCCTAACTTTCTCTCCTTTCTAGGCACCAAGGGAAAGCTGCCCCAAGATGCACTACTTCAGATTATTCTGAGCTGAAGGCAATTGAGACCCCATGGTCTCAAGAGAAAATTTGCCCTTCCCTTAACTGCATAGAAGAATCTAAATTGGGGTCTTTCCCAGAATAAGGGTTATTAGCAGAGATAATTTTATCCGAGTGGCCCATCTGTATGAAGATACACATGCAATCGGGTTGTCTAAAATAATGGCAATATGTGTGGAATCAGTGAGCCTTAGCTTCCATTTCTTTCATCTCTAGTCAGTGTTAGGAGGATAGTGGAAGGATGGGATCTTTTTTGCAGTGGGGATTTTTCAGTGAGCAGTTTGGGGCCAATTCAACATGCATAAGTTATTACATTTTGAACCTGGATGTCCCAAGTAGAGTTATGAAAATCCAGACAAAGAACAAAGTCCTTTGTGTTTTCAAAACTCTTCCAGAGGAAAAAAGAATTTCTGGAGGTCTGGCTTTCCTAATTAGCTACAAGTGAACCAGTTAGCTGCTTAAAGCAGTTCTCATATTCTTTTCTCCCTTTCTCTTCCTAAAATAGTAAATACTATATAGTATATTCAATGTTATAACCACTCAGTTCTTTTTTTTTAAAGAAAAAATTTTTTTAAGATTTTATTTATTCATTTGCCAGAGAGAGAAAGAGCACAAGCAGGGGGAGCGGCAGGCAGAGGGAGAGGGAGAAGCAGGTTCCCCACCAAGCAAGAAGCCTGATGTGAGAGCTCCATCCCAGGACACTGGGATCATGACCCAAGCCGAAGGCAGACACACTTAACCAACTAAGCCACTCCAACCCCTCAGTTCTCAGTAGCCATAAACAATCTTAAGTCTCTCTAAAACTCAGCCTAATACTATGGGGTGCTCTGGGGTTGACAGTAGATAGCATAGAGCTGTGTTATCCAATATGGTAACCATTAGTTATATGTAGCAACTGAGCACTTAAAATATGGCTAGTCTGAATTGAGATGTTTTAGAAGCATAAAATGTTCATTGAATTTCAAAAATTGATATGAAAAAAATCTCATTCACAAATTTTTGTGTGTATTATATGTGTAAATAATATTTTGGATACATTGGATTAAATACAATTTACAGTTAAAAATAATTTCACCAGTTACTTTTGGCACTTTTTAATGTGACACCTAGGAAATTTTAAATTATGTATATGGCTTGCGTTACAGATCTACTGGACAGCTTTGGTCCAGAACCTAAGGTTTAGTCATCAGACCCAAATGAAAAAGATCTAAGAGATGCATTAATTTTCTAAGTGCTGTTTAAAATAATTTGGTTGTGTTTTCTGTGTAAGTATTAGCTCTTCTTTGAGAAGAAACTCCAAATGATATCCTTTGAGCTTGTGCTTATTAAGGATATACACCTTGAATGAATTACACCTGAAATGTCACAAGTATTGTGAAATATTTTCCCATAAAATGGTTTTCAAATGGAATTTTTAAAAAAGAATATATTTATTTGAGAGGGAGAGGGTGGGAGAGCGAGAGCACCCCTGTGTGCACAGCAGGGAGGGGAAGAGAGTGTCTTAAGCAGACTCTGTGCTGAACGTGGAGCCAGATGCGGGGCTTAATCTCATAACCCTGAGCCAAAACCAAGAGTCTGACGCTTAACTGACTGCACCACCCAGGCACCCCCAAAGGAATTTGTAAAGACTGTTTCATTTTAAGGTGAAATAGCCCATTGCACTTCCTGAAACTCTTCAATGGCTTGCCATTCTTTAGACTAGCATTCAAGATACTGAAGGAACTTGTGACCTGCCGCAGACTTCCATAGCCTTCCTATCTCCTATTGCAGCTCTGCATGGACCCTAAAGCCAGCCATTCTCATGAGCCACATGTAAAAGCACTTTGAGAATTACCTCATAACCTAAACTTTGGGAGAGGGTACAGCTATGCAAAGCTATGCAAAGATGCTGAATAGTTCCCCACTAGAATATTGGACTCTAACTTGATAAACATTTTTCACATAACCAAAGAAAGATCACAACTTCAGGACATAAGAATCCTACAAGGAGGAGAAGCAGGAAGGCAGGCTTTGACTGTGCTCATCCTGGGCCAGTCTAGAGGGGAAAGCCTCTTGTCAGGACTACAGGAGTGGGCAGTCTTCCTGATGCTTGGCCCTTTTGTGTGGCTAGACACGTCAAGTTACCAAAGTCACACTTTTAAAAAACATAACTATACGACTAGCTGACCTTTTCTGACTGCTTGGATCCCAAGCATGTTTCCCACGCATAGGGCTTGCCGTTTAGGTTACCCATGGGGAGAGATGTGTGCTGGTTGGCGCGAAGAACATCTGCTCTTCCTAGCAGTGATAATTCTTACGGCAAATTTATAAATTGGCATTTTGATTTATATTCTTTTGACTTTTGGGAGTTGGTGAGTATGAGTCACCGTCTCTGAATCTGATCAACTCCAGGGCATTGATAAAATCAGATTCTGGAGCTGCAAGGGTGAGGGGCTGACCCTAGACCAGTGTGAAATTAATCATGGCTTTGTTTGCCAAGAGAGGCCTCCCGCAACTCCACAGCCTGCTGTTTTCACCCCTGTTTAGCACTTCTTTAATGTTATCTTGCGTGAGCAGAGTTGTTTGTCTTTCTTTCTCTCTGGTTAGACCGTAAACACTCTAAAGGCAGAGACTGCGTATTTGTCTCCGTAATTGCAATAATACAAGTACGAGGTCACTACTTGAAAGGTGGACAATAAACAAATGTTTGCTGAGTGGGGTAAATGGTGGCTGATTGTTTCTGAAGTGAGATTTTTGAGATGAAGCATAATTTTTTTTCCTCCTGATGTTGATAGGAGGTGGGATGGTATTATTAGAATAGTACCCTCTAGCAACTTGGGATAAGCCTTTCCAGAGGCAACCTTATTCCTATAGGGTTCTTGGGATAAGCCTTTCCAGAGGCAACCTTATTCCTATAGGGTTCTTGTGAAAGTATCAGTAAACTTGTCAAATTTCACAGGTCTTTGATTTGTTCAATTAGACTCTAACAATTCAAGTGTGGAAACTGGAACAGGGATTGTTTCCATGCACTTTGCTTTGCACTCAAAACTGGTTTTATAAAACATTGAGTAGATACAAAATATTCTTTATATATAAAGATTAGTCATACAGTGAATATCCACGTACTCGGTACCCAGTTTAAGAAATAGTACATTAATCATTATCTTTGAAACCCCTTGTGTGCCTCTCCAGAATTCTATCCCCTTCTCACTTCTCCAACGGACTCAATATCTTGAATCACACTGTCATTTAATTGAAAAGCTAAAATAAAATCCAAAAACTTCTGGCACTTACGATTATTTTTTGGGCAACGTTAGAAGTCGAAGTTGATTTAGGATTGTGATTTGTAATTATGACTATTGTGTATTTTGAGAGAAACAATTAGAAATCCTAATTTCATGGGATTTTTTTAGGATTCATCCCAGAACATTGACCGGAAGGCTCTTCGTTTGTCTAGAGGTGATCTGTTATCTTAGGCAGGAGATAGTATGTAAGTGGAATAAAAGAAACATTTGGCATGTGCTTAAGAAACACAGATCCTAGGGGGTGCCTGGGTGGCTCAGTCAGTTAAGCATAAGGTCTTAATCCCCAGGGTCCTGGGATCAAGCCCAGCCCATGTCTGGCCCTCTGCCACTCTTGCCTGTGTACTCTCTCTCTTTGTCAAATATCTTTAAAACACACACACAAACACCCTTAGGGTGTACTCTGTAGGTTTACATCAAGCAATTAATGAGGTTCATGTTCCTAAAATGGGGAGTAACCATTAGGACACAAAATAGGGATACATTTTCCCTGAATTGATGTAATTGTTGTTGACAGATTCTTGTTGATGTCCTGTTAGGCTACAGACCAGTGGAGAAAGTCAAAAAGAAAAAAAAAATTGGTTCTAGCCCTGGTTGGGTTTTCAGATATCCTGTTCTAGAAAATAGGAAAATACCTCTAAAACCTAATGTATAGTCATTGGTTATATTATTGTAACACATAATATTGTTTTATGTCTTTTTAAAAAAACATAGTGTTACTGCTTTTCCTTTAAAAAGGAAGATTAATTCATTAATTCAGAATTTTTAATGCATTAATTGTGTGTGCATGCAATAATCTTAAATCCTGGCCCAAGGGATAGCAATCTATACCGGGAGGGTGGTAGGGAAAAACACATTACAGTAATGGATTTCAGTAACCTGCTTCAAAAGGGGGCATTTTAATGGCTCTGTGGGCCATCACAGTGTTATTTTGAAAGTACTATAATGGAAATACGTGGCACTAAAGGGCTGTGGTTGGATACATTAGGCTCCTTGAAACGGGCCGGTCGTCAGTAAAAAAGTGCCTCCGTCAGAGTGTGCTTCCTTCTGTTTTATGCCCCAGAAATTAAGTCAAATTGGTTTAAGACTTTGAAGCAGCGAAGTCTGTGGCACTTCAAACAAGGCTTTGTTTGGGGGGAATTGTTGCGTTGTTACTAATGCATTTACACAGCGCCTAGGGAACTTTCAAGAACGGTGAAACCTAGATTTGGAGGGAAAAGGTCTCAGAAGAGCAGGCTGGGGGAAGTGGTGCCTGGGATCAGAATTCCGCTCTCTAGAGCTGCTCTTACTGCACTGCGAAACTGGAGATGATGAATTGGTGACATTTTAAGCAAATTGAATTTCATAACTTATGGATTCATGGACTCGCTTCAGGGATTTTATCTGTGTAATTCCTTTGATTTGTAAGACCTCTGGACTATAATTGTCCTGTACCCTGCATATTACTCATTATTAAAAATGATCTGTGCCTGGAGCAGTAAAATGGACTGGACAATGAGAAGTGATTTAGAAAGTAATGCTTGGATTCAATTTAACTTCCTGAAGTCCAGAAGTATCCTACGCCTGGAAAATGACATCTGCCTCATCTTTTCGTCAAGACGTGTGTGGCGATGTTCAGATTTGTACACCTGCTCTTCTTCCTCCTTCCCCACAGGGCGGGCACCAGGAATGGAGAGATCGACGCCGACGGTTGTCAACCTGCACCGAAACTTGCGTCTTCTGTGGCCGTGGCCCCAGAACTCCCAGGCAATGAGTCTTCCCCTGGAAAATAAAGTAAACTCTCCACTTTCCAACTTTTTCGAACTGTAGGAAGTAGCGTATGGTCGCTGGTTCTGGTACTGCTCACTTCACTGTGCACAGCCTGTTCCTCATCTCTCAGAACTCACAGGAACAAACGTCCTGACTGGCTTGTGATTTGGCAGGAAAACTCTACCGGTGGTTTTTATTTATTTATTTATTTATTTATTTATTTATTTATTTATTTATTTATTAAGATGCTTTTATTTGAGAGAGAACGAGCAGGGGGAGGGGTGGAGGGAGAGGGAGAATTTCCAGCCGACTCCGGCTCAGCAGGGCGCTGGATGCCCACCCTGAGGTCATCACCTGAGCTGAAATCGCAAGTCGGACGCTATAACGGACAGAGCCACCCGGGTGCCCCATAGCAGTGACTTTTAAAAAGCAAGTTTGTTTGTCTCATTCCTGTTTAACACGCTTTGCTGGCTTCGTATTGGCATTAGGATAAGATGCAGAATCCTAAGTGCCTCTAAGACCAGACGGTGTCTGGCCCCTGCCAGTGTCTCCAGCCGCATCGGCCACTGGGCATACTGACCTTTCCGTGTCCTAGAAAGCCAGCTCTGTCTTACCCCGAGGCTTTCACATATGCCATCTGTTAAGAAGTGTAGGCCAGAAGTATAGACCATATTGGAAAAGGGAAATGCAGGCTGTGTTCATGGAACTCATGGGGCACACTGGAAAAAATTTGCTAAAATGAGGAAGAGGAGACTATAGGACATTGACATTTTAGCAATTCCATGGTGCGATGAGGCAGGACTACATCTCCTGTTCAACCCAAAGGCACAGAGAGTTTTGATGGAACGGCCAGTTCTGCTTTCCTGGGTTATTGCCCTCTCTGTCTGCTAGTGATATTATAACTAGAAAAGTCATGTGCAAATCAGGAAGCCAGCAAGTGAACAATAAACGTGTGAATGTGAGACGTAATTTCAAAACTGCAGGATCTTTCACTGACGTGGCGATAATACGGATAAACCATCTCCTGGGGTATGTTCCTAACTGGTTCTAATGGTGGCGTTGCTGGGACGGGTAACATTAAGACTGAGAAGTACTACAGATTGCTGGTATGATGTAACTTTTGTCATTTAGATTGGACTTGTACCTCTGTGACAAGTTTGTTACTATACCTAAAGGAGGTAGGATCATTAGGAGGAGGGAAAACCTGCCCTTTGTCCGGTATGCTTTCTCCCCATTTCCCTTGGCCAACCCAAGTGAAGTACCAGGCTGATAAACTCTTTCTCTCTTCCCGATCAAGTAATTTCTCATCCAGCCATTATTCTTAGTGATGTCACTCAGTTCTTTCCTTTCCTAGAACTGTCCACAACCTATCCTTAGTTTTACCGTGGTGTTTGTGTGCCATCTCCTTCAATACACGGGGTAAATCTGGGAGGACCGCCACATGTCTATTTCACAGCATTTAGCCCAGTGCCTCTGACACAGGAAGTGTTCAATAACGAATAAGCAGATTCTGGTTGTATCCGTCAGAGATGCTTCAGTTACAAAAGACGGCAAAACTCAACTCAAATTGTCATAAGCAAAATGGGGAATTTACTGGGTTACGTAACTAAAGAGTTCATCGGCAATGTTGGCTTTGGGCACTTTGAGTCAGAGATTCAGATGACATCACCAAAGCCTGTTTTGTCCAGCTCTCTCTGTGCTGCTCTCTGTGGTCTTGCCTTCACTTACCAGCAGCAGGGGGTTGGCTCCTTGCTCTTCCAGGGTCTCACTCTGTGGAAGTGAGGAGGTGGGAAGGCCTCAGCAGCTCCAGACCACCTATCTTCGTACTTCACAGTCCAGGTTGTCCAGGGTCCTTCCTGACTCTTTCTGTTTTCCAGAAGCCCCAGGATATAGATATTTGATTCTTACTGACTTTGATTTTGTTGACTGCACATCCATGACTTAATCAGTGCAACTAGGAAGATGAGATATGGTAACTGGATTAAAACAATCTGGGTTGTCCATGGAAATTGGAGTAAGGCTAATCCCCTCAAAATGATAAGATTAAGAGTGGGAGAGGGATGAATTCCCCAAAGCAAATTCCATGGGACGGTGCTAGGCCCCCAGAAGGGCAGATGGATGTCTGCTATATAGTTAATGCATGGAAAGCATCCATTTCATGTATTTTTTTTTTTACTTCTTTTTCTCATACCTGTTCTTCTAGCTGATGGTGTGATTTCCTGGCTCACCATTTTACCAAGACATTTGGTACCTATATATTCCACTGGTGTTGAATGCTAGCGCTGTTACAGACTCATAGCCTTGCCTAGACTCTTGGTATATGAAGTTATATGTCTCTGGCTCTTTGCTCCTGCTTGGTCTTGAGTTCCACTTGAGTCCATTATCTTGTATCTAGTCCTTTCTGTGTCTCTCCTCTTCTTTCTGATTCTGCTTTGTGGAAGGCTAGAGCTGTCCTAACCAAATGATTACATTTCGAAGAGTCAAACGTCTTATCTGAAGGAAGTGTGAGGAAATGGCAGAATGACAGGTCAAAGTCAGGGATGTAGGTCAGCCAGTAAGTCCAGAGGTCAGTTTCAGTGTTGAAAACTAAATATATGACTTAAAAGGTATCAGGAACAAAGCACAATTTTAAACAGAAAGTAAGGGACTTAGGCAAGTCCTCGGCTTGGCTTTATGGGCATTACATGTATGATTAATGGGTGATCTGTACTGGCTGAGACCAGCAGGGCATGTTGAATATCTATCGCAATTGGTCATAATGACCTGAAATGTGTGCCTGGGTGTTTGTGTGCAAATATATATGACATACATGCTCGATTTATTAAAATTTTATATTTCCCACCTTTGGCTAACATGTTGAAAGGCAGATGAACAGTGCTAGGACCTGCTTGATTTTTGTTAAGGTTGATCCTTGTCTCCATGTCTATGACTAGTCTTGACATTGGGAGGAATTAAGTTCTAGCTTAACACTCAGGGCTCCGCCTTATATTCTTTTTATAGCACTACTGTTACCTTGGTTCTAACTCGGGTGAGTGGAGCTTTGTCTTTTCCTTGGGTTATGGTTTTGCTTTTTGTATGCCTCTTATGGACAACTGCATTTCCTATCTTGCCCCGTGTGCTCAGCCTCTTGCCTAGTGAGCCTATGTCATGCTAGAAATGGGGCCTTGCCTTGCTCTTGTTAGTCCCCTTAAAAGCTGAGTCCGTAGTACTGAGTGCATATTGAGTGTAAAACTGAGATTCAGGCTTGGTTAAAAACAAAGAAAAAACAACTGTGAGTCACAGTAGTATTTGATGAGAGACCTTTGGAGGAAGCGAATATGGTTATTACTACTTTTAGTGAAATAAGGAACAGACAGGTATGACGTGTATGCCCCAGCGGCCTCTAAAGTACATCAACAGATGTACAAAGAGCATCTTAGGGGATAGTTAAGGTCTTATTCAGGTTTAAGTCTATTCATGGTCTGTTTCTGATTATCATGAATTATTTCTTCTCTTTAATGTTGATTCATTAATGTTTAATCCCGCAGGAATGTAACCTTTAACCGTGAAGCTTGTTACAAGTACAAATCTTATAAACATATTTGTTATAAGATACTGAATGTGCTTGCACAGTCTGTAGCTATGTTTATTATAGGTAAATGAATGCGTTTACTTAAACTGTCAATAAACCACCTTGTGATAATTAATCTACAACTCCATTGATGAACTCGCCCATGTTGTGTAAGTTGATTAGCCTGCTATTCAATAAAAATAATGTAGGTTAGCTCCTTAGGCAGAACTTTCATGCACTTCTGTTCAGGTGTTCTTGAGGGCTGCTTGAGATAAAGGGCTGGTAGTAGATTCTCTTATAAATATAATGTGACACCATGTCCTTCTGCATTGGAGAATTGGAGACACCATCTCCCTGCTTGTTTTTCTTTCCTTTTTCTTCTTTTTTGTTTTTGTTTTAAAGATTTTTTTTTATTTTATTGAGAGCTTACTTGCACCCGCGAGGACAGGGGCACAGAGGGAGAGGGAGAATCCTCAAGCAGACTTCCTGCTGAGTGTGGAGCCCACACGGGGGCTGGATGCCAGGATCCTGAGATCATGACCTGAGTCTAAATCAAGAGTGGGCAGCTTACAGACTGAGCCACCCAGGTGCCCCTCTCTGCCTGTTTTTCTATCTGCGTCTCCAAATAGTTCCTGCCTGCCATTCCCTATCACTAAGCTTCTCTATGTCTTGGGACCATAAGTTCTTCTATATCACTTCCTGTTGCTTTATGTTTTATCCCTTCTGAAGGGATTTCTATCCTGCCTGCTGAACTACACTTCCTTCATGCCCTGCCACCATATTTCCTTCTCCAGGTAGTGTCCAGCCCCATGTCCCAGCCATTCCCTGTCTTTCATCTCAACACTCTAATTAATGGGGTTAGGTCTAAAATGACAAGTGGAAAATGTTATATTTTTCTTTCTAAAAAACCTCAAAATGTAACCTAGATTAAGCTGCCTTTTGTAGCTCTGTGGTTCTTTTTAAAATTTATTTAAATTCAATTTAGTTAGCATATACTGTGTTATTAGTTTCAGGGGTAGAATTCAGTGATCTATCAGTTGCATATAACACCCAGTGCTCGTTGCATCACGTGTCCTCCTTGATGCCCATCACCCAATTACCCTATCCCCCCACCGCCCTCCCCTCCAGCAACCTTCAGTTTGTTTCCTGTACTTAAGAGTTTCTCATGGTTCCCCCCACCCCCCCACCACTGTTTTAATTCTTTTTTTTTTTCTTCCCTTCCCCTATGTTCATCTGTTTTGTTTCTTACATCCCACATAGGAGCGAAATCATATGGTTTGTCTTTCTCTGACTATCTTATGTTGCTCAGCATAATACCCTCTAGTTCTGTCCACATCGTTGCAAATAGCAAGATTTCATTCTTTTGATGGCAGAGTAATATTCCTGTGTGTGTGTATGTGTGTATATACCACATCTTCTTTATCCATTTATCTGTTGATGGAGATCTGGGTTCTTTCCATATTTTGGCCTTTGTAGACATTGCTGCTATAAACCTTGAGGTGCACGTGCCCCTTCTAATTACTACGTATCTTTTGGATAAATACCTAGTAGTTGCTGGTCATAGGGTGGCTCTATTTTTAATTTCTTGAGGAATCTCCATACTGTTTTCCAGAGTGGCTGCATCAGCCTGCATTCCCACCAACAGTGTATGAGGGTTCTCCTTTCTCCACATCCTTGTCAATATCTGTTATTTCCAGAATTGTTAGTTTTAGCCACTCTGACTGGTATGATGTGGTATCTCATTGTGGTTTTGATTTCCCTGATGATGAGTGATATTGAGCATTTTTTCATGTGTCTGTCAGCCATTTGTATGTCTTCTTTGGAGAAATGTCTATTCATGTCTTTTGCCCATTTTTTGACTGGATTTTTTGTTTGTTGGGGTGTTGAGTTTGATTAAGTTCTTTGTAGATTGTGGATACTAGCCCTTTGTATAAGACATTTGCAAATACCTCCTCCTATTCCATAGGTTGCTTTCAGTTTTTTTGACTGTTTCCTTTGCTGTGCAAAAGCTTTTTATCCTAATAGATCATTTTTGCTTCTGTTTCCCTTGCCTTTGGAGACATGTCTAGCAAGAATCTGCTACAGATGTGTCCACTGTGGTTCTTAAATGATTTTGTTTTGATGGGTCAAAAGAAACTGAACTGAGAAGCTGCTCAACTGAAACAAAAATTTTTGTATCTCTTTCTGCAGGGACTGACAATCTCTAGGTCACTTACTCTCAAATTTCTAAGGGCATAGGATCACTTGAGAGTTTGTTAAGATTCCACAGACACCTGTAGATGTTTGGAGAGATGTGAGAACTTTCTTTTATACCTGCTTTACTTGTTATTTTGAGGCAGGTGGTTTGGGGTCCACACATTGAGATAAATTGCTATGATGAATTAGAGAAATCCACCAAAGTTCTTTCTACTGTTTAAGGCAGGAAAGTATGTGATAGAGACTATCTTTATTTTTGATTGATCAAAAGGCTGATCACGGGAAGAAAAAACAGCTTCCCAGAACCATACAGGGCATTTTTTGCTATCTCACATGGACTGGCACACAATGCAGGCATTCAGTTACTGAGTAAGGGAAATTCCCAATACATTTATCACCTGATTGGAAGCCCTAAGCTCTCTGTCTGTAGCAGGAAATGAAGTACTTTACTTTGCTGCTCACACCACTAATTTCTTTTTTTTTTAATAATTTTATTTTTATTCTTTGCCCAAGGGGTACAGGTCTGTGAATCATCAGGCTTACATCTTTCACAGCATTCACCAAAGCACAAACCCTCCCCAATGTCCATAACCCATCCACCCTATCCCTACCCTCCCACCCCCCAGTAACCCTCAGTTTGTTTTGTGAGATTAGGAGTCTGTTATGGTTTGTCTCCTTCCCCATCCCACCTTGTTTCATTATTTTTCCCTCCCTACCCCCCACAACCCCCCACCCTGCCCCTCAAGTTCCTCATATCAGAGAGATCATATGATAATTGTCTTTCTCTGATTGACTTATTTCGCTCAGCATAATACCCTCCAGTTCCATCCATGTCGTTGCAAATGGCAAGATTTCATTTCTTTTGATAGCTGCATAGTATTCCATTGTATATATATATACCACATCTTCTTTATCCATTCATCTGTTGATGGACATCTAGGTTCTTTCCATAGTTTGGCTATTGTGGACATTGCTGCTATAAACATTTGGTCACACCACTAATTTCTGATGCAACTTGGCATGGGCTTAATAAAAGGAAGGATTCTTAAGAAGAATGGGATGGATATATATATATATATATGCTTTATTTGTGTGTATATATATATGTGTGTGTGTGTGTAAATACACACTTTAGCTCCAATTTCAAATCACTCTTTGAGGTTTTTTCAGTGAATTCCTACTTGATTATAAAAATTATAAAATTGGGGACACCTAGGTGGCTCAGTCTGTTAAGCGTCCAACTCTTGATTTCATTTCAGGTCATGATCTCAGGGTCATGAGATCAAGCCCTGCATCAAGTTCTGTGCTAGGGATGGAGCCTTTTTAAGATTCTTCCTCTCTCCCCCTCGATCCCCCCCCCGCCTTCCCCAGGGCACATATGCACTATCTCTCAAAAAGAAAAAAAGGAAAGAAATTAAAATGATACTTAGGAACATAATGCTTTTCATTCATAACATACATTCACTTCATCATTCAAACATTTATTGAGCATCTACTTTTGCCAGACAATGTACTATAAATACAGGAGAAATAGCCATGAACAAAAATGACAATGTAATTCCGGTGACCACAAGGAATAAGTTGAAAGTATTCTAAGAATAGATTCTAACTTAAAAGGGGGTGAGTAGAGTGGAGAAATGAGGACTGGGGATTTTTGCCTAATGAAGAGACATTTAAACTTTGATCTTAAAGGGCAATAGGAGTTAGGTTAACAGTAAGGGTGAGCTCTTCCCTTAGGTGCTTGATGGGAGTAACCAGGCCTATTCAAGGATCAAAGAAAGCCACTGAGGGAATTGGGAGGGAATCAAGAAGAGACTGGAGTGGTGCATGGAGACAGCTCACCAGAACCATGTGCATTATTCCAACCCATGAGCAGTGAAACACCACTGCGCAGGTTTGAGGTGAGGAATGGTGGCTTGATGGTTTTGTTTTGCTTTGTATCTAAAAAGGACAGAGAAGCTCCTATATGGGGAATGGATTGCAGGGGAAGAGCAGAAATGAATGCAGGAGATGAGTTAGGAAGCCATTGTAATAGTCCAAGTGAGCAATGGTTGTGGATGGTTCTACGGTGATGATAGTGGAATTGGAGAGAGTAAATCTGAGTCATAATTTTGAATTTGGTAATTTACTAGACATGGAGGTGAGAACCAGGGAATTATGACCAAGTTCTCCAGGTAACTGGCTTGAGCAACTGAATGGAGGGCTGTGTATTTTGCTGAGGTTGGAAACACCAATAAGGCAGTGGTGTTCATGTGGAGTTCATACATTCAGCTCCTGTTCAGTGGTTCATCCAAGTAGAGCTGTCAAATAAGTAATCTAGGACTTCAGAAAAGTCATGCATAGACAAAAATATATTGAAGTCATGGGAGTGGATAGACTCCCCTTGAAAATGATTAGAGATGAGGGAATCACTAGATAGGTTGCTGAGAAGGGAGGGTCCAGAGAACACTGAGAGCGAAGGGCCTTTGAGAGGAGAACGGTATTTTTGCCAGTATGAAAGAGGAAAGAGGGAGGATAGATGCAGATGCAGGTAGATTTTGAGAGATTTTTCTTTATTTGTAGGAAGGTAAGGGCTATTTAATGGCTTCTCTTTTCTCTGTGAATTCAGAGGTAAGATTATCTGCTCAGAGTAAGGAAGATGGAAATGAAATCAGAGGTTTGAGGAGAAAAGAGAGGATTGAAATGCAGTGCTTTGAAGACGCATGCCAACATTTCTATTTTGACTTTTTCCTCATAGCTGCCAGCTCCTCCTGTGGCCAACCCAGCACTAAGACAGCTGACGTCTATGTCTTTTACAGAAGAACTTGAAAAGTATGTGTTGAGGTGCACCTGGGTGTTTCTGTCAATTAAGGATCTGACTCTTTTTTTTTTTTAAGATTTTATTTATTTATTTGACAGAGAGAGATTATAAGTAGGCAGAGAGGCAGACAGAGAGAGAGGAGGAAACAGGCTCCCTGCTGAGCAGAGAGCCCGATGTGGGGCTAGAGCCCGATGCGGGGCTCGATCCCAGGACCCTGAGATCATGACCTGAGCCGAAGGCAGAGGCTTTAACCCACCAAGCCACCCAGGCACCCCTAAGCATCTGACTCTTGATTTTGGCTCAGGTCATGATCTCAGGGACTTGGAATACAGCCCCAGGATTGGCTCCATGCTAGGTAGGGAATCTGCTTGAGATTCATTCCCTTTCTCTCTGCCTTTCCCCCTACTTGTGGTCTCTCCCTCTTTCAAATAAATAAATGACTCTTTTTCAAAAGAGAAAATACGCGTTGATTTGGTTTGGTATTCTCAAAATTTTACAAGGCTCATATTTATTTTCCTGATAAACTGTTTCTTCACTGCCTAGAATGCCTTCAATGCACTTCAAGGTTATAAAACATTGAATTTCATGCTGCTGAGAATTTTCCGTACAGAGTGTGTCACACAGCTCTTTTCTTGCTGAACATACCTGCCCTGAGAAAGCGACCTTTGACTTTAGACCAAGCAGGAGGGAGTTGCTAAAGAACATCCACTGAAAGCTTTGAAGTAGGCAATAGGATGAACCCATCTTTGTTGGTTATAATGGTTGATTTTCCATTTAGATAAAGGCCTATGGAGAAACCTATAATGGACTTCCCTTTAGTGTGAATTTTACCAAAAACTGGTGCTGATACCTAAATACACTTACATCCTGGTTCTCCCAGCATCTTCCCAAGCTGAAGAGTTTTATAGTGAAACCTTTGATGATTATGTTTAATAGCAGCTGATAACTAGTCATGATGTGACTTGATTTGAAGCCAAACCTTGTAAGTAGGATTAATGTCCCTGTCTGTTTTTCCATCCCTAGTGCATATTTAACCAAATTATCCTTTTCCCTCTTGATTTTATTTACTCATTAGCTGTGTTGTAATGAAGATCCACAGTGACTAATTCTTCAGGCTCACAAGGAGGTTGAGATAGATCAGTGCTGTTGTGAGTCTGTGGTGTGTAAGAACTCTTTTCTCTTAAGCTGCCAAGGGAGAGGTACCAATTCACAATCTGCCATTTAAACAGGAAGAGGAGCCCTCTTAAGGTTTGTCGAATGAAATATCGTGGAAAGAGTTTTGAAGAGAATAACACTGGTCCTTTGATGCCAGGAGCTCTGTAGGAATCTAAAGAGAAATAACAGGACTTCATTTACTGAAGGTGACTTCATGGAAAACTGCTCAGGGATGGTGAACAAACTCGTCTTTTCCTACATAGGTATTTTTCTCCCCACTGACTTTTCTCCAACCTGATGTTTAAGAAGGGAGAATCTTAGTTTTTGTTCTATTTTTCTACTTCTGATATAATTTCCTTTGCTTGTCTTCACTGTGAAGTCCTAAAAGTTACCCATATATATCTCTTTCCCAAACAGTCCAATGTTTGCTTCCCTTAATATATTTAGGGCCTGTAGTTTGTTATTCTCTCAGGGTTCACGTGACTTTTTTAATTGCTCATATAAATCTTGAAACACTCAAACTTCTGCCTAGAATTTTCACCAACATCATGGTTCCCCCATTAGAACAAAAATGCTATCTTAGAATACCTGAGTACAAATTAATTTTATATGTTAAAATAATGTGAGTATTTGTCCTTTTAACAAAAGAGAACTGCATTAAAAGGAACTCATAGCAATCAATATTAGTAGGATTTCACGTCCCTGAATTTGTTTCATGGGATCTTTCAGAACTGGATACTCTGGCCATATTCAAGGTTAAACTTGGCTACATCCAGAAACTGGGTTCTTGTTTTCTTGTACACATGCTGGGCAAACTGAGTCTTGGGCCATGTTGTGTACTCTTGTCCAAAGGGAAACCTTCCAACCCTCACCCAAGGTCAAATTCCCACCATGCGTAGGAGGAGTCTGATGATCACTGTTCAAGTCCTGACCCACCATGGCTACTATACATCCATCAGCCTCATCTTCCTTATCTTTAATGGAGATTTTACTACCCTTCATGTAGGCAGTTATGAGGCTCCATGGCACTTTGTACTCAACTCTTTTTACAGTACTTAGTAAAACCTGTTGCAGTTTTTTTCAATGTGGTCATCTTTAAACCTTGACTAGAAGCTCAAGAACAACATGTTGTTTTCATCTTTTTATATACATTTTTCCAGCACATTATAGAGATTCAAAATAATTAATTAATTAATTAATTAATTAACTTATAAGTAGGCTCCAGCATGGACCCCAATGTGGGGCTTGAATTCACGACCCTGAGATTAAGACCTGAGCTGAGATCAAGAGTCGGATGCTCAACTGACTGAGTCACCCAGGTGTCCCCAAGATATTCTTTTAGATAAGCAAATGCAACTTAACATCTGTTAAGATCTATATGTAAAGCCCTTTTCTGGGTGCAATGGAAATACCAAAATGGATAGGAATTTAAAATCTATTTTGGAAGATGGGAAAACAGCTAACTGCACAGATTAGAGTAAAAAGGTAAGATCATAGAGATGCCAAAGAATCATTGGAGGGGAAATTAATTTCAGTGGGAAAAACCTGGGAGGTGTTCTTCAAGGAGGTGCATTTCAACTGGCCTGAAGGCTGGGAAGAATTTGGGCAGGTTTAGGCTCACCTTCACCAGGTGAGGTGAGCTTCACCTCAACCAGTGTTGTGAGGTGCATGAGCTGAACTCAGAGTAGGGAGAGTTTCCCTACCCACCATCATGTAGAGGAAAAGAATCAAGGGGAACTGGGCGGATTTGTGACATTTAATACTTTTAGCAGAAAGCATGAAGTTTTGCCATTCATAATTGATAGAATAAGTATCAGAAGTTTCTCTTTGATCAGATTTCAGAGTTCAAGCAAAGATCTAATAAATAATTCATTATTCTTAAGTGTTATCTTCATTTGTAAGTTTTTTCTGGTTTTTGTAAACACATAAAAGAACAATAATCATTACCTTTTCTTAAAAGATTTTTATAAGGGAAATAAAAGCAGGGTGGGAAGACTTTTCTACTTAGTTGAAGTGAAGTAAATATATAATTTGGTTCTTATAATTTGACTCATTTTAAAAAACAAAGAATGAAATATGGACATTAAGTATCAAACTGTTCCCCAGAGGCCAACATCCTTAGATCTTTTCCATCGATGATGGAATTATGGTTCTTGGTAATTAGGGAGGAAGACTCTCTTCCTTCTGTCCTATCTTCCCTGCCAAGCCTGAGCCCACATGGGCCCTAAGCTAGCGCTCTGGGAGTCAGGCAGAGAAGTCTCTGTGAGAGCTTTTTGAAGCTATCCAGATTCTCTCCAAACTCAGCAGTACACAGGTTTGTGCATCTGGCCTAGGCTAATTTGAAGGCCATGGACACATCTCCAGGAAAATCATCTTCTTCCCTCTCAGTCCTACTTCAAGTAAAACATCTAAAGAGCTTTCATCCTTCGGTGGCCCAACTAGCCCCTCACCCTCAGATTAGGGAATGCCTTGGCTAGTGTCCGTTGACACAGGCTGATGATAAAAATACTTTCTGTTACAGAATCAGAGATGATGCAGTGTGAGAGAAAGACTTAAAGTTTAGAGACTGTCAAGTAGCAGATCTCAAAAGTAGGGGTCCTCGAAAGGACATTATGAATAGGATATAGATCATAGACAGTGATGTAAGAAGAAGAGAAACTTTCTGTTCCAGATTAAAATAATACAGCATGAATACCCTTTCCAGCAGATACAGGTTTCCCTGTCTAGAGGTCTTTGGATTGGTCTCCAGCTTCCCAATTTGACCCTGCACCTTCACAGGATTGCTCATGGAGTCAGAATGGAGAGGTGAAGGAGCCTAGAAGTGTCCTTCCACATCCTTCTGGGCATCAGCAACCAACAACTGGGTGATGGAGTACAAAAGTTCACCTGTCTGCTTCCAGATGGAGAAACTGGGAGGTGTAATTTCTGTTTTCAAGCTCCCCTCAGGATTAGGCCAGGCCTAGGATTTCCTCCCTGAAACATAACCTTTGCTTGACTTGTTCCCCTTTCCAATTCTCCTCCTCCTCCTCCTCACTGTCTGTTTGAATAGCATATCGTTAATAAATCACTTGTAGCCAAATTCTTGGCTCATGTTCTGCTTAAGGGAGAACCTCATTTAAGCTATCGTTATCACATAATCTGGGAAGAAACTCCCCTCCTCTTAGATTGCAAGAAAGAGAAAGAAGAAAGATGTTTCATTCATTAGCAAGACAAGCTGTTATGAAAGTCAGATTTATGTCTGCTACTATATGAAAATAAATCAGAAAAATGATAGCAGTATCTCCAAGTGGATATAAAGAATAGTAGGCATTGGCTACAATGTTTCTGAAACAGAATTTCAGAGAACAATATATTCTACTTTCTTTGTTTTGTTTTCCAATGACTTCCCATCTTATTAAGCACCACATTAGGTTTTTCCACATTACATTAAGTTGAAAATTAATGAGGTCAAAGAGATAAAAAGATGGCCTTCCTCCACAGGTAAATAACATCAATGTATCTTTGTTGACTTTTTGACAGGATAATCTCTATATATCCTGCCAATATTCCATTTAAAATTGGTCTGTGTGGCTGCTGCTATTGCCCATAAGGCTAAGACAACAATGTCCATAGTAACCAGGGATTCTTCCAGGACTTTCAATGGCCTGTGGAGCAATCACGTAGCAGTCTGAAGGTAAGCCTCAGCTTACTGTCAGGAACAGGGAAAAGAGAAAAGTAACTCAAGAGGACAAAATGTCAGTCGAGATTGAGTTAATCGTAAGGAATTATGTCTGGATTGACCACCTGACAGTAGAAGGGAGATACAAGAGAGGAAGTCTCTCATTTTCAGATCTTAGCAATGGGGGCTAAAAGGCACACATCTCATCATTCCAGAAGCCCTCATCATCTTCCTTAACACTTCTCACACATAGGATTAATATGTAGTGTTGATTAGTGTTTATTTGTGTAAGCTTTATGTTTCTGTCAATTATGGGTGTTTTTTGTTGCTGATGGTATGTTTTATTCTGTCCTGTCTTACTGATGAGAGGACAGTTTTCTTTTTCTTGCCTCACTCCCCACAGAATGAGCTTTAGGAGTGTCTTATTCACTCCTGTGAAATAGATGATTACTATAAAATCATGTTTGCTTCAAGCTTTATAATTTGAATTCTTTCTTATTTACTCTAGAGTATTTTGATATTTAAGGAGCCCTGCAGTGACTTTTGTTTTGTTTTGTTTTAAAATATCATATTGAATTATGTACGGAACTTTGAAGGGTTTTCTGGGTTGCAGTTAGTCTTTTTTATGCAGTCTTAATTTTGTCTACTGGGAAGCTTGGTTTTCAATGTACTGCCAACAAATATTGATTTAGTGCAACTATATATTATCTGAATCCTCCTTACTTTACTTCTAGAGATCTAGGAATAATTGTCTGGGTCCCAGCCACTTCTTCCACTGTGACAGCTAATGGCTATATATCAATTCCAATAACACATTCAGGGAAGGTGAAAATGACCACAGGAAATGTTTTTGATTCTCTGTGATTGAGTTGTAACCTTTGTGCCACCAGGTAACCCCAACTAGTTTCTCCTCTGTGTTCTCCCATAGTTAAAGCAGTCCCTTTCATCTAGCTGTGATTGACTGGAATTAGGGTGATCTCTGTGCCTCTGTTTAAAAATCCTTAAAGTTTTAAGTTTTTTACTTTTGTCCAAAACACATAAACTAAGCATAGGGCCTTGGGTGTCATCAAACAAATCTGTTATTATAATAGATTTAGGGAAAAGATTTGGATTTCTTGTCCTTCTCTGTAGGATGACCCTGCCTGGTTTCTAATCTTTAGGGCAAGAATCCGTATTTCAGTGAAATAAGGGTAAATTAAAGAGATTTAATTGAGGTGCAGAGATTCAAGAACACCTGGCCTCGAAATTCCCTTTTTTGGCCTGTTTCCCAGAGCAGGCCTATTACTGCTTATGTTTGATAACTTTGCCAAAGTTTCTGCAGTGGCTGCAGTGGCTTCTCAGAATTTAACACTTTCAGGTGCTTCATCTTTCATTCTTGGTTACCTCGCAATGATGTGGATTTGGGCTTCTGGTATTCCAAAACGCATAACCCATTCACATTGAGGAATTGCTATAAGGATAAAGCTGGAAATTGGCTCCTTGAACGAATACTCAAGCATGGATTTCTGGTTAAACACGGCAGAGTGACAAAAGTATTTGTCTCCACTTCCTTCTTAAACTGAGATATGATTAAAATGGGAGAGGATAAAATAATAAGAGATGTCAAGAAAATTTTGGAGGATGAAAGTATATAAAAGTCTCCCACCTTGTGCAGCCAGATTCTTCTACTCTATAGAGAAGTTGAACCAAGCAGGTAATGGTCTCAGGGCAGCTGGGCACCGCTGAGGATGGGGTGGAGGGCACATCCAGGAAATAGATCACTGAGTAGAAGTCTGCATATGGAGTGAGGAATGCATTAGTTCTTCTCTCCTGCTTGGCATTAGTATCTCTAAAAGTCAGGTTAATATTAAATAGAAAAAGAAATGAGTCCAAGAGAAAGATCTTCAGTGACTTGTGGGCGACCCAGAAAAATGGTGTTTCTTGCTTGGTCGGCCTGCAGTAAAGCCCAGAAGTCAGCAAACTCTACCCCCACCCTGGAGCTTTCCATTGTGATGTTCAAATATTAATGGAGCCACCAAGATCACCAGGCATTTGAGGAAAGCCTTTAGAATGAAAAACACAGGCCCAAAGCGAAGTGGGAAGGGCAAGGCAGAGGGAAATTCATAGGAAATAGAAAAATGCAAGGGGCATCAGAAAATATTAGGAAAAACCCCAACTGTACTAATATTGCCAAAGAGATGAGAGGAGACTCCATTTTGAAAAAGAAGCAAGAGAAGAGGAAAAGGGGAACGTTAGAAAAGAAGAAAAGCTCCTGGAAATTTACACAATGATGGAAGATAAAATTGAGGAAATCTCTAAGAAATTAGAAACAACACTACCAACAAAGTGATGAAAAATAGGGCAATTCCCAGTCTCGGACTGGATAGGAAGAAAATCATATTATTTGAAAGTGATGATTTTTGTCTTTTTCTTTCCTGGGATTATTTCTCTCATTAGTTTTTTTCTTTTTTTTTTTTTTTTAAAGATTTATTTATTTATTTATTTCACAGAGGGAGAGAGATCACAAGGAGGCAGAGAGGCAGGCAGAGAGAGAGGGGGAAGCAGGCTCCCTGCCGAGCAGAGAGCCCGATGCGGGCCTCGATCCCAGGACCCTGAGATCATGACCTGAGCCGAAAGCAGAGGCTTTAACCCACTGAGCCACCCAGGCGCCCAGTTTTTCTTTTCTTATTCATTGCTGTGGTCTTCCAGAACAACACTGAGGGGTAGCAGACATCCTTGTTTAGCTCCTGACTTAAATAGTAAAGACTTCTTATCTGACTAAAGAGGACTCCTTATATTCCTGACTTACTTACTTATTTTTAATCATGAATGAGCATTGAGTATTACAAAATGGAGATTTACAGGGTGGCGCAGTCTGTTAAGTGCCCGACTCTCCATCTCAGCTCAGGTCTTGATCTTAGGGTCGTGAGTTCAAGCCCAGCATCTAGCCTACTCATAAAAAAAAAAAAAGGAGATTTGTAAATCTTCATTCATAAGAATAAGTGGTCTTCTCCTTTATTTTTTATTTACTTTTTAAAAATATTTTATTTACTTACTGAAAGAGAGAGAGGGATAGCAAGAGAGAACATGAGCATGGGCAGGGGAGAGGGAGAGGCAGGCTCCCTGCTGAGTAGGGAGACCCATGCAGGGCTCGGCCAGGACCCCGGGATCATGTCCTCAGCTGAAGGCAGATGCTTAGCCGACTGAGTCATCCAGGTGCCTGGTTTTTCCCCTTTAAATTTGAACCAGTATTATATTGGCCCAGGAATAAAATATGAGATTAAGAGTCAGAGTGGAATAAATTGTAATATACATGTTTTACTCAGTGATATTATTTAATATAAAAAATTTAAATTAAGCACATTAATGATGCTGTAATCACCACAATTTTAATTATTGCTTGTTCTTAGCATCATTTAGGAATGAGCTAATTTGATAAAAAATAAATAACTGCCTTTAGCCTAATTTGTTAATCTAGTCAATTTATTTAAATAAGTGTGGTGATATTTTGGCAGTATCAAAAGCACATTAAGATTAAATTATAACAACTATCAGCGTAAATTAATAACTTTAGTTTGGTAACAAAAAATGAAATTGTCTTGTTTTCTACTATGCAGATAAAGCAACTTACTAATTGTATGTGTATTTTTACTGTGTGAACAGGTTGTATGTGGAACAGAAGAGGCTTATGCTCTGAACCACCTAGAACAGAAAACGAAGATGTGAATTAGAACGTAAGTACTAGATTTGCACAAAAAGTTCTGTTTGTAAGATTTCTGAGAAGAAATGCACTGGTATGGTAAAGAACCCTGGACTCTGTAGCCAGACTGCCTGAGTTGAAATCTCAACTCTGCACTAATTGGCTGTGCAAATTCAGGAAAATACTTGACCTTTCTGTTCCATTTCCTTCTCTTTAAAATGGAGTTATAATAGTACTCACTTCATAGAATTGCTGTAAGGACTAAATGAATTAATATATGCAAAGCCCGTGGAATAGTGCCTGATCCTTTAGGCATCTATAAATGTCAGCTATTATTGTTGGTTTGTTATTTTATTTTATTTTATTTTATTTTATTATTTTTTTTTTTTTAAAGATTTTATTTATTTATTTCGCAGAGGGAGAGAGATCACAAGGAGGCAGAGAGGCAAGCAGAGAGAGAGAGGGGGAAGCAGGCTCCCGCTGAGCAGGGAGCCCGATGCGGGCCTCGATCCCAGGACCCTGAGATCATGACCTGAGCCGAAAGCAGAGGCATTAACCCACTGAGCCACCCAGGCGCCCGGTTTGTTATTTTAAAGTTCAAACACATGTATCTCTTTATATTGGTTACCAATCAGGACCATTTACAGTTTTCTCTTTTCCGCCCTAGGTATTAGTATGTGTGAGCACACGTGTACGTGTAGTATGCTCCACGTTAGACAGAAGGATCCAATAAGTCATATTTGCAAGGTCTGATTCCCACATAGCCCCTTATCTAATAGAACATATAGAAATTGGATTACAGTGTCATTGACTACTTCCCTCTGTTTCCTTATGACAAGTTTTCCACATATTGGCAAACCTCCTAGTGTGCTTTGGAATAGAGCCCTATGCCAGAACCACCTTGCTCTAAATTTACCTTCTTCTTTGAGCTATTCGGCTTTAGGCTAATGCTTTACTTTTATGGGGTATATTCAGGGTTTTAAGTATGAGGAAAGTCATACTGTGGTGCACAGAGTAATTTCTTAGCCTTTCTGAGAAACAGACTCTTATTAAGCCACATAGTTGTGAAAACTATATATGTTCTTCTCAAGCCTAATAAAACAGCAACAACATCCTTTCCTGAACATTGGATAATCTTTTGGTTCCCATCAATATACGCTATTATAATTACACCGCTCTTAATGAATTCTAATTTCAGGACTCAGAAACAATGGAAATAGAAAACTTCATAATTTGGATAGAGACAATTTGAATAATGGGAATGTTTTTAAATGCGTATGTCTGTGTCTTGCCCTCAGAAGAGGAAGTAATCTGCCAGAATGACGGGAGTTCTTAATTCCCAATCATTTTTCTACATGCCCTGTGGGGAAGGACTATAGTCCTTGTGGTATTTTTGACACAACTCCCCATTCCTCTCTCCAAGTAAAAGGCCCAGCAGCCCATTGTGGCTTTGAACTCCACATAGCCTGCTCTCTGGAGCTTACAGAAGGTAAACACATTCTCGTTGACTTGAATGTGATGCTAATGTGTTAGTTGTCTGAGAGCATCTGCATTTTCAGGGGATAAAAAAATAAGTCTCTGGTAGTAGGATTATGCACAACAGGAAATAACTGGAGAGTTTTGCAAGGACACCGACTTAGGCTTGCTGGGAGCCCACATAAAGGACAACTGCATCCCAGCATAGGGCCTTGTGATTTTATAAAGCACTTCATGTGCACTCAATTTTTTATATTTAATCTCTGTAGCCATCCTATGAGGTAGGCATTAATATCCTCATTTTATGTATGAGAAAATTAAGGCCCAGAAAACCTAAATGGTTTGATCCAATTTACAAAGCCAGAGATTTGCTATGGCCTCGCAGAGGCTGTTCATCTCCTCATCAGGTGTTCTTACTGTTCCTTTGGGCAGGTGGGAAAAGTGGACTTTCTGTGTATGTTATGCTACCTATAAGGACAAACACAAATTATAAGCAAGAGGGTTAATTCTTCTAGATGAAAACAAGGGATGAGAGCTCCTTCTCATTTTCTCAGAGCATTTACTTTAGAAATGCTTCAGAAAACTTGTAAAAAAGGGAAAGGACCCAGATAAAATCACGAATGAGAGAGGAGCAATAACAACCAACACCCCAAAATACAAACAATTATAAGAGAATATTATGAAAAACTAAATGCCAACATATTAGACAACTAAGAAGAAATGGATAAATTCCTAGAAATATATAACCTACCAAAACTGAAATGTGAATATAGAAAATTTGAACAGAATGATAACTAGCAAAGAAATTAAATCAGTAATCAGAAAACTCCCAACAAACAAAAGTCCAGGACCAGATGGCTTCATAGGCCATTTCTACCAAACATTTAAAGAAGAGTTAATAACTATTCTTCTCAAACCATTTTAAAAAATAGAAAAGGAAGGAAAACTTCCAAATTAATTCTATGAGGCCAACATTATTCTGATACCAAAAGTGGATAAAGTCATCACTAAGAAAGAGAACTATAGGCCATTATCCTCAATGAACATAGATGCAAAAATCCTTAGTAAAATACTGCAAACCAAATTAAACAATACATTTTAAAAAATCACTCACCACAATCAAGTGGGATTTATCCCTGGGATGCAAGTATGGTTCAATGTTTACAAGTCAATCAGTGTGATACATCACATCAATAAGAGGAAAGATAAGAGCCGTATGATCATTTCAATAGATGCAGAAAAAGCATTTGAAAAAGTACAACATCCGTTCATAACCAAAATCCTCAACAAAGTAGGCTTAGAACATATTTCAACATAATAAAGACTGATATAAAAACGCACAGTTAATATCATCCTTAATGGGGAAAAACTGAGAACTTTCCCCTAAGGTCAGGAACAAGACAAGATGTCCACTCCTATGACTTGTATTCGACGTAGTACTGAAAATCCTAGCCATAGCACTCAGACAACACAAAAGGCATCAAAATCTGTAAGGAAAAAATAAAACTTCCACTCTTTGCAGATGACATGGGAATATATATAGAAAACCTGAAAGAATCCACCAAAAAATTACTATAATTGATGACTGAATTAAGTAAAGTCATAGGGTATAACATCAATATACACAAATCTGTTGCATTTCTATACACCAATAATGAACCAGCAGAAAGAAAAATAAGGAAAAAAAATCCCATTTACAATCACAGCAAAAATAATAAGATACCTAGGGACAAACCTAGTGAAGAAGTAAAAGACCTGTGCTCTGAAACCTTTAAAACACTGATGAAAAAAATTTGATGACAAAAAGAAATGGAAAGACATTCATGTTCATGGATTGGAAGAACAAATATTGTAAAAATGTTCATACTATACAAAGCAATCTACATTTAATCCCATCCCTATCAAAATACCAGCAGCATTTTTCACAGAACTAGAAGAAACAATTCTAAAATTTGTAATGGAACCACAAAAGACCCTGAATAGCCCAAGTGATCTTGAAAAAGAAAAGCAACGCTGGAGGCACAACTTCAGACTTCAAGCTATATTACAAATCTGTAGTAATCATAACAGTATAGTACTGAAAATAAGCATATAGATTAATGGAACAGAATAGAAAACCCTGAAAGGAAACCACAAGTATATGGTCAATTAATCTTCAACAAAGCAGGAAAGAGTATTCAATGGGAAAAGAGTAGTCTCTTCAACAAATCATGTTGGAAAAACTGGACAGCAACATTCAAAAGAAAGAAATCGGATCATTTTCTTCTACCATACACAAGAATAAATCCAAAATGGACTAAAGATCTAAAAGCAAGACCTGATACCATAAAAATTCTAGAAGAGAACACAGAGAGTAACCTCTCTGACATTAGCCATAGTAACTTTTTTTCTAGATATGTCTCCTGAGGCAAGGGAAAGAAAAGCAAAAATAAACTGTTTGAGAATATATCAAAATAAAAAGCTTCTTCACACAAAGGAAACAGTCAACAAAATTAAAGGGCAACCTACTGAATGAGAGAAGATATTGACTAATGATCTATCTGATAAAGGCCTACTATTCAAAATATATAAAGAGCTTATAAAACTCAACACCAAAAAACAAATAATCCAATTAAAAAATGGGCAGAAGACATGAACAGACATCATGTTAACAGACACATGAAAAGATGTTCATCATCACTGACCATCATGGAAATCAAAACTGTAGTGAGCTATCACTTTACATCTGTCAGAATGGCTATATTAACAATGCAAGAAACAACAGGTGTTGATGAGGTTGGGGGGAAAAAGGAACACAGGTGCACTGTTGATGGGCATGCAAACTGATGTAGCCACTGTGGAAGACATTATGGAGTTTCCTCAAAAAGTTAAAAATAGAACTACCTTATGATCTAGCAGTTACATACCAGCATTTACCCAAAGAACACAAAGATACTAATTTAAAGGGATACGTGCACCCCAATGTTTAGAGAAGCATTATTTATAATAGCCAAATTATGGAAGTATCCAAAGTATCCATGGATTGATGAATGGATAAAGAAGTGGTATCTATCTGTCTACCTATCTCTTTAGATATAAAATGGAATATTATTCAGCCATAAAAAATGAAATCTTGCCATTTGCAACAACATAGATGGAGCTAAAGAGTATAATGCTAAGTGAAATAAGCCAGTCAGAGAAAGACAAATACTGTATGATTTCACTCATGTGGAATTTAAGAAATAAAACAAATGAACAAAGGGAAAACAAAAGAGAGAGGCAAACCATAAAACAGACTCTTAACTATAGAGAACAAACTGATGATTACTGGAGGGAATGGGGTGGGGGTGGAAGGAGCACTGAGTAATGTACTGAATTGTTGAATCACTCTATTGTCCACCTGAAACGAATACAACACTGTATGCTAACTAACTGGAATTGTGAAAAAAAAAAAAACTTTAAAACTGCTTTAGAAAACTTGTCATTATACATACATTCCCTCTTTTAAATGTATATAAATCTTTTTGAAAACTAAATAGCTCTTTTGTTGGCTTTATGTCAGAACAAGATCAAAAGATCTTGATGTCATCTCTTTGAACTGTAAACACCAAGGGAGAGAATATCCCTGTCTCCCAGTTTTAGGGGAGACTGTAGGAGCCTCACTTAGGTGGCCTCCTTACTCCTAGTTGCAAAACTACCTCCTGTCATGAATGTATGAGTTTGTTTTTCTTCTGGATAAAGCCAATACACTAACACAGATGGTTACCCCAATTAGTAGGTAAAGTTAGGATGAACTCTGTGCTAAATGGTGCTGTCATGTCTTCTCACTTGAGGACTGTTGATTATCTGGAGAACATGTATACAGTGGGTTGTATCTGCTCAACTTTATACAAAAGGGTGAGATTCCTTTCTGTCCTTGCAGTCACTTAGAGGATTGCTTGTGATGGGTATCACTTTCTGATTTAATGCTTTTTCAATAATAAAACTGCTTTCTTCTCTACTTCATGGAGAGATTTTCTTGGTTGGGAGATTTGTTTTTAATTATATTTCCCTTGAATACCTCAGTTATTCATTAATTTCACCCTCTTTTTTGAAACAGAAAATCAAGCGTTTCTCAGATATTTGAAATTTAAGTTACCGTGTTTATTTGTATGGAGTTATTGATATTGGATGAAATTTTGACAGCTTATACACTTAGATGAGTAATGTTTTTACTAGTCAGTGGGAATTGTCACACATTTGGCCTTTTTTTTTAAACCTCCCTTGTCAGATAGATCTAGTTATTATTTTTATACTTTTTCTTATTCAGTTTTTAATTAATTTGCCATCTCAGCCACACACAGAACTTAAAAGATGTGGTGACTGGTTGAACACAAATGCCAAATTCAATCAATTCTTCAACAGTCACCATGAACCACAAAAGCATAGTGTAAGAGAGGCTTTAGAGGCCTCATGTTAAATTAAATTCTTCACATCACCTTGGTACAATTCCCTGTTTTGACTATTTTTAGCGTGACTGGACATATGTATATCCAGATAGGTTCAAGCATGCTGAAAATCTATAACTTCTATGGACAACGAATCATCTTCTATTGCCTTTTTTAACAGCAATAAGAAAAGACTGAATTTTCCTGGCCAGAACAACACCTGTTTGCCACAAAAATTGTTCAAGTCCGAAGTCCAAGGTAGGAACTAACACAGATCAGTGGGGAGAAGCTTTGTTACTATGAGAGATATGCCTTGGGGATGTATTGTGCTAATATGCATTTATTAACTGAATTCCATCTGAAGTTTAATCAGTCTTCAATGTAAGGAAATGGATTAAATGTCATCTTCTTATGATTGATGATGACAAGGCTTTTTTCATCTCAGACTGATTTTCTACTTTGGCATTTTTTCAGGGAAGATAAGATCCACTTAGAAGCTAGTCTATATACATTTGCACATTTTCTGTATTGAAAAGCTCTATCCTTGTTTTTATAGAAACCTATTTTTATTAATGTTTAATTGCAATTTGAACAAAATGTTCCTCTTGGCTGCATTTCAGGTCCTGAATATTTTCATTGCAGGGTTTCTGAATACACTGATCAAGTTACTATGTAAAGTAAAATTGTGTGTGTGTGTGAAATATAATACATGATTGGCCAGTTCATGGATTATGATCTAACTTTCTCCCCTTTTTATTGTATAGTCCTGCAATGCCTGTAACTTTAAGCTAATTAGAGATTACTTGAATAATTTTTTGCAATAATTTAAAAGTAATTTTTATTTTTATTTTATTTTATTTTATTTTATTTTTAAAGATTTTATTTATTCATTTGACACAGAGAGAGAGATTACAAGTAGGCAGAGAGGCAGACAGAGAGAGAGGAGAGAGGAGGAAGCAGGCTCCCTGCTGAGCAGAGAGCCCGATGTGGGCCTCGATCCCAGGACCCTGGGATCATGACCTGAGCCGAAGGCAGCGGCTTTAACCCACTGAGCCACCCAGGCGCCCTAAAAGTAATTTTTAATACTTTTTTGGAAGTGTAGTAAATACTCTGCTATGGCATCACAATTATGATCAACATTGAAAAGCCAGTGGAATATAGTGAAACAACTGTGTTTTTAATCAGTTTTTAAATTTAAATTTTAGTTTTGTCATTTATCAGCTGTGAGACTTTAATCTCTCTGAATCTTAATTGACTCATCAATAAATGGGGAAAAATAATACATACCTCTTTAGAGTTTTTATGAAAATAGTATTTATAAAGTATTGTGCCCAGGATATAGTAGCTTCTAAAAAATAAAGCCAACGTATTAATGTCATTGTTGTTACAGAAGTGGTTGGGACGTACCCCGTTTCTGATTCTCCATAAAGCAGGCCATTCATGGTGCCTGGGTGGCTCAGTCGGTTAAGTGGCTCAGTGGCTGCCTTCAGCTCAGGTCATGATCCCAGAGTCCTGGGATCGAGTCCTGCATCAGGCCCCCTGCTCGGCGGAGGGCCTGCTTCTCCCTCTCCCTCTGCCTGCCGCTCTGTCTACTTGTGCTCTGTATCTCTCCGTCAAATAAATAAAATCTTAAAAAAAAAAAAAAGCAAGCCATTCAATTTTAGGATAGCCAAATCTGTAGTTAATGTCAGTAAAATAGGATTTGGTCAAGGAGCTCTAAAATATTTTAAATTCTTCAAAGAACTAACATGATGCTTCTCAACTTAAATGTGCCTATGAACCACCTTTTGTTTGATGGTGATTCTGATTAGTAAGTTTGACTGAAACTGGAGTTTGTGCATTTCAAACAAGCTCCCAATGATAGTGATAATGTTGCTGGTGCATGGAGTAAAATGGCTCAGGTACTAGGCAAGCTCTCGGGATACTTATTATCACATACAAGGTAGTTTCTTTTTAAATTGGTACACATACCACTGAACCTACTTTATTCAGTTATCTACCATTAAAAATAGAACACATTATTTTGTATGCTACTCCTTATTTTAAAATTATTTTCCACTTGTCATCCACAAATTGCACAGTTACAGAAACATTAAAATGTACCAAATCCTAATATCCTTGTCACTTAAATATTTGGGGGTGGTCCTTTGATTGGTTGATTTTTATCCCGCTTTATTGAGATATGATCGATACATAACATTATGTAAGTTTAAGGTATAGAACGTGTTGATTTAATACACATATATGACAAAATGATTACCACCATAGCCTTAGCTAACACCTTCAGTTATGTAACGTAATTATCATTTTGTGTGCCTGTGTGGTGAGAACATTCAAGATTTACTCTCTTAGCAACTTACAAGTATGTAATACAATATTCTTAACTATAATCATCAATCTGTATGTTAGATCCCCAGAGCCTATTCATCTTATAATTGGATGTTTATATTCTTTGACCAACATCTCTCCATTTTCTCCACCCCTCGGCCCCTGGTTAACCACTCTCTGCTTCTATGAATTAAGCTTTTTTAGATTCCGTATGTAAGTGAGATCATACAGTATTTGTCTTTGACTTATTTTGCTTAGCATAATACTGTCAAGGTCTATCTATGTTGTCACAAATAGCAGGATTTCCTTCTCTATCATAGCTGAATAATAGTTAGTTATATATTTATACCATATTTTCTTCATTTATTTTTCCATTAATAGACACTTAGGTTGTTTCCGAGTGCAGATTTGAGATAGTAATTTCATTTCCTTTGGATATATACCCAAAAGTGGAACTGCTGAATCATACAGTAGTTCTTTTTTTTTTTCTTTTTGAGAAACCTCCAAAATGTTTTCTGTAGTGGCTGCATCAATTCCAATCAATAGTACACAAAGGATCTCTTTTCTCCATATCTTGTCAAACACTTGGTCAGTATCTCTTACCTTTTTTGAAACTAGCCATCCTAACAGATGTGATGGGAGAGCTCATTGTAGTTTGATCAGCACTTCTCTGATGATTAGTGTTGCTGAGCATCTTTTCATGTGTCTGTTGGCCATCTGTATGTCTTCCTTGGAAAAATCTCCATTCGGTTTCCTTAGCCCATTCCTAAATGTTTTTTAATCACTTGATACTTGTGCAGTTCATGCCTAGCTCAGAACCTGGTGGGTAGTGGATGGTCAAGAATTGCATGTTGATTATCCTGAGAGTAATAAGCAGTGTTAGAAGAGTGGTTTTCTACCCTGACTACACAAGAATTGCCTGAGATTCTTTTAAAACATATGCTTGGCCCCTCCCTAGACCAATTAAATCAGCATCTCTGCCAGTAAGTGTTGGTAGATTTTTAAAACTTCCCAGGTGATTCCAATGAGCAGCCAGGATTGAACCACTAAAATGAGTATGAGCTAACCTCTAGACATTTTCTTTAAACATCCTTCCTCTGGGTTCCTTCAGGTCACATACATGATTTTCATTGTCCTATATCCTGCCTGTGTTCAGCATGAACATATCCTAGGGACCCTGTGCTGCAAGTGAGCATAAAATACTCCATGAGAATTTTAATTTCTTAACCATCCCTTGCTATCATGGGGCTATTTTTTTGTTCCCTCTGTCTCTACTAAATAGATTTTAAGGATAATTTTAATTTATTTTGTTTTCATTATAAAGGAAATACATGCTTAATTTAAAAAAAAATCAAGCAATAGATTGAAAGAATTTATGTAAAAATCCTTCCTCTCTGCACATCCTTCATTCCTACTCCCCATGACCTGGTAATTATCCATGCATATACCATCATATATATTCTTATATAAACACACAATACACACAAACACTCAAACTCAATCAAACCACATTCTGTCGGCAGCTTGCTTGTTCATTTATTGACAGATATGACATATCTTGGAGATATTTCCATTAGCACATACAGTTTGACATTCTTTTTAAAGGATACATATCACTCCACACATGGATATATCATGATTTTTTAACCAGGGTCCTTATTATGACACATATAAAAATTTTCCAGTTTGTAAGTACTGTATTGAAATCAGTGCCACAATGATCATGCTTGCACATGTCTTTACATAGTTGTGCCATCATATCTGTTAAAAAGTGTCTGTACTGTCCACTTTCAGCCACTGTCTGTGGCGATGCCTTCCCACCTACCCTCCTGGATTAGCTGAAGAAGTCAGCCCCCCTTCTGCCTGCCCAGTGTCTTATAGCAGAGCTTGTTAATTCCCCCACCATGGGCTCAGTTGTAGCTCATTTCTTAGATCCATCCTAAGAGAAGACAGAGAAAGAGTAGAGAAGGAAGAAGAAAGAAATGCCAATTATGTTCCAATTACTGCCAAGTGCAGTAGTCCTGAAAGCAATTATACAATATTGCTTTCTATACTATAACAATTATAGTTATTTTTACCTACTTTTTTAAGGTGATAAGCATGGCCCAGAGAAATGAACTGTTCTAGGCAAATAGGGGTAGACTTGAGATTCCAAACTCAGGCTTGTTTTGTTTCAGGTACTTAGTCTCACGGTCTTTATCTCTTTTCCCCTTCTGTGCTGTTCCAGTGGTATAGGCATTGGGTTCTACTCACTGTGAGTGAGGGTGACCTTTGAACTCCAATGTCATCTTGTGAATTGTGGCCCCTCCTTTTACCTAGCAGTGTCTCTATTCCAGTAACTGACCAATCTTAGACTCTTTCACTCTTTTTTTTATTAAAAAAATAGTGCATATTTATTGAGTATTTACTTTGTACCAGGGATTGAACTAAAAAAAGAAAAATATCCAGCAAGCATGATCTTGGAATAAAAACATCCTCTGGCAAGCCAGTTTTGTCTCGAAACATGAATGGTCTCTGGAAACAGATTATGATTGTTTTCACTACTATGCACTCTCTACGATGACAATAATCGATTGTGTTACCATATGACTCAAGTAGCCCTTAACTGTGTGACAGCCACACTCTAGAACAAACCACCTGGCTCTATGATGCTTGCGCTGTAGCCAGAAATGGGAGGATGGATGACCATCCCCTCCCACCCTGGGGGAGCCACGAGATAGAAGTGTCTCAGTTTTATTTTCGTGCTCCCCAAACTCAAATATCAACATCTCTTGCCAGAATCACATCACTCCTGCTTGAAATGCTACCTCAGTTTGGAGCGATACAACATGACAACCCAACGGCCACAGTCTTAAGAATTTGGAAGAGATATGAGTGTGAAGATGAGCTTTGACAATCTCATGCTTCTACCCACAAAGTTCTTATCAAATGTAACTGCCTGGGTTGAGGACTTTGATAATATCTTCCTCCTAAGGAAATTTCACTAGAACTAAAGATCTAGTGGAAGAACTTATGACCCTATATATTCTATGCACCTCATTATGCCCTTATTCAAATGACTCAGTTGCCGAATATTTATTTATCTAATTCATTCTAGTAAGATAGTATTTGAACCTGTCCTCACCTCCTCAAATCTTTCCTCCCGCTCATGGGTCTGCCTTCCACAAGCTGCCACAATGGTATTTCCAATAAAAATACTTGACTAGAATTAGAAACAGAAAAATCATCCCTTACCTATTTTGCCCACAGATATATCCTAAGACCAATAGGTGTTCAAGAAATAGGTTTTTAGCAAATAAAGGAATTAATTACTGTTCAAGAAAAGCACATTAAAATGGCAAGCCTATTGTTACCCATCAATCTACATTTTTTGGTTTTGTGTATTAATGAGTCTTCCCAGGGCCAGCAAGAATGCAGTAAATTAAGCATCCTTAAGATGCTTTTTTGGGGGGTGGGGGAACCTTCCTACACTGTTGGTGGGAGTGCAAGCTGGTGCAGCCACTCTGGAAAGCAGTATGGAGGTTCCTCAAAAAGTTGGAAGTAAGAGCTACCCTATAACCCAGAATTGCACTACTGGGTATTTACCCCAAAGATACAAATGTAGTAATCTGAAGGGGCACCCGTACCCCAATGTTCATAGCAGGAATGTCCACCATAGCCCAACTATGGAAAGAGCCCAGGTATCCACTGACAGATGAATGGGTAAAGAAGATGTGGTATACATACACATTGGGACATTATGCAGCCATCAAAAAATCTTATCATTTACAATGATGTGGATGGAACTAGAGGGTATTATGCTAAGCGAAATAAGTTAATTAGAGAAAGACAATTATCATATGATCTCACTGATATGTGGAATTTGAGAAATAAGGCTAGAGTGGAGGCAGGTGAGAAGGAAGGGGTGGCTGGGTGATGGACATTGGGGAGGGTATGTGTTGTGGTGAGTGCTATGTATTGTGTAAGACTGATGAATCACAGACCTGTATCCCTGAAACAAATAATTACATTATATGTTAATTAAAAAAAAGAAATGCTGTGAGATACAAAGTGGTTATCAAATCTATCTTGTATTACAGAGAGTCAGCAGATCAGAGTTATAGCCCATGTTGGTAGCCAGGTTCTGCCACTTAGTAGCTGTTGGAGTCTGGGAATTCACTTACACTCTGTGTGCCTCAGTTTACTCATCTATAAAATAAGGACAAAAATGGAACCTGCCTCAAAGGATTGTTGTGATTTTTAAGTTAGTTAATATATGGAATGTGCTTAGAGCCATGCCTGGATCATAAGAAGTGCTTAAGATTCTTTAATTTTTGGGTTTTGCTCCTATATCTAAGTTTCTCTTCCAGTACCTCACTTGGTATTCTAAATGTTCTAAGACGAGGTACCACCCTTATGTGTCTCATGTATCTTTAGGTAAGAATTTATTAAACTGCCATTTAGCTACAGTGCATGATGTGTGTGTGTTGGGAGGTGTTCGCCGTATTAAAAGGTTAGCTGTATTAAAAGGAGGTGACATGACATCTGAGTTTTTGCTAAGTAGGGTTCTTGTTCAGTTTAGGTTCCCAACAGAAAGTTACTTTACCCAATAAAGGCACATACTATAAAACCTCCTCTTTGCAAAGAGGAAGAACAAAAATGTCAAACCACATCATAGATACAGACATAGGGAACCAAAATTTGACAGACAAGCAAATAGAGAAAGGTTCAATTCTCCATTAATAATTACTAGTAGTAGGTATTTTGCAAGGTGTTGTCCAGGGAAGACATAACTTCTTTGCAGTACTGAAGGTGAACCTTGAACAAGTGCATTGGAAAAACTAAGAATTTTCTGCCAACAATGAAATCATCAATATGAAGAAAACAAGATCGCAGCACAGAACAGCTTTAGGTAAGACAGCTGAAGACCCACAGAAGAGAAATCCATAAAAGAAACAAACAAAAAGAAAAATTATCTTTTTCATATTAGATCAAGTTTTTACCAGTTCTTTAGGGGAGAGTAATTAAAATTTAATTCTAATAACTAACCCTTGTGAATCATTTAGTTTTCTTTTTTTTGCAGAACATTCCTTTATTATAGTAATATATAAAGCAAACATTACTTTAAATGTTTATAACCACAAATGTATGTTATTATGACTGGTGTTATTCAGCTTCTCAAATTTAGGGGAGTAGTTTATATGTAATTCTAGAAATTCACTGACCTTCATAAAAATGTGGGATTGAAATGCATGTACATGTTTTTAAGAGTATATAAATTTTCACTCTCTCACTTTATTCCCAATCAGCATTTTCACATGTCCTCAGTGACATGTGAAAATCCTTCACATGTCCAACTCAGAGCCTTTTGTTACTAAGAGAACTCTGAAGGTTATGTTTGCCAGATGAAATGTCCTTAAAATTTAACAAACAATAACTGTCAGTCACCAATAGATTTTTTTTCCTAATTCCTTCTTCCTTTAGGGCAAATGAGTTTCCCTGAGCATTCGGTCCAACCCCTAAAGACTGAATCCTCCTTGGAACACCTCCTTTAAAGGCACTTGAAACATCCATTTCCATGTTAATAGTTGAGTGAGGATTGTACCCTGTGATCTGAAAGCCTTCAGCCTTGAAGTCATGGATTGTCTCACCATTTTGAAGGATTTTGAGCTTCGGGAAAGGCCTTGGTTCTCACTGAAGCTGCATTTTCAGAGTTTCAGTGTGATTCAGGTAAATATGTATATCTTCAAGATATGTATGAAGTCACCTGGCTTCACGCCTGTGATGTGTGCAATCAGGTAGATGAGCCAGGTGTGGAGAGCCAAGTTGAAGGGCACAGCCAAACCCATGTCTCCTGCCCTCCGGTACAGCTGGCAGGACAGCTCACCGCTCACCACAGAGATCTGGCAGGGAGGTAGGGCCATAAGAGGAAGTGTTTTTGGACTTCAACCACACAAGCTGATTCTTCTGTCCTTGAGTTTGGTTTCAATTGTGTGAAACACCTTTTGCAGTTGGTCTACTCCTTGACCTGAATAATCTGAATTCTCATCTTTGTATTCTACCCCAAAATGCCTCTCCACTGAGAGCCATAAATTGGACCTAAATCCCCTTTTTGTCTATTGGAGAATCCCAGGTTGTCCAAGAAGTCTCAGGAGGCATTGACTTCCCAGATTTTCACTCCCTTGGAAGACTGTTCCTTAGCATTTGTAGAGCCCTTGATAAACCACAGAATATCCTCCAAAACACTCTTTCAAAATATACGCATTATTGTCAGCAGAGGAAATTCATCTCTCAGGCTGTAGTGCACCTGCATGCCAAACACCACAGCATGCTGGTGCCAGTGCACGCATGCTTCTGGAACCTTCAGTGCAGGATGTGCTGGATCTGCCCCCAGGTACTGCAGCTCCCCATGGGATGGAGGCCAAGGGCTCTGCACCCCACCTCAGTGTGGTAGGTAGGGACAGCAGGCGTTGCAACTTGGAGCCAAGGAGGAGGTAGGGGCAGGCAGGGTGTGGGCATGGATGTGGGGTCCCCCCACCCCCAACCAAGATGTGCGATGGGAGCTGGTGGGCAAGATGGTTTGACCCTTCCATGCACTTCTTTTCCCCTTATTTACTCTTTTCTGAGAAACCTGCTTCCTTGGACAATTACTACATGAACACACATGTAGAGCCTTGAGAATGGTATATGGTGTGGCAGAGTGAGCAGAGTTTGACACAAAACAGCCCATGCTGAGAATTCTGGATTGGATGTGACCAACATAACCACCTATGTCAGGTAGTTTTCAAGAAGGACCATACACAATCTGTCATCCCACGTGATCTTCTAGAACCTTCCCATTCTCACATCAAAAGGTATAATTGAATTATCCTCTAGTTGAAAATGGGTAAATTTGTGACTTTCTTGAAACCAAGAATATGATAGAAATACACTGTGTGACTCAAAAGCTAGGTCAGAACAGGTGATGTAGCTCCCCTTGCTAGCAAGACACTTGTGTTGAAAATCTGAATCACTGTGTAAAGCAATCCATGGGTGCTGAGGCTGCCATGCCATGAGGAAGCCCAGACTAGCTCACATGGAGAAGCTCTGAGACTCTCTCTCTCTAGATAGGTAAGTAAGTAGGTTAGATAGGTAGATAAATAAATAGCTATATTTTTTTCCCAATTTGAAAGTAGTCATCTATTAACTGACCAGATTACAAAAATAATCATGGTAGATACTTTAGTTCATCCTTCTGATAAGCCTATTGATCTAAACTTCCCTCTTGCCAACATCTCCAACTTCTACAAAATGGGAGGTTGTCATCTTCATTCCCCATCTTGGAGAAGATAATTTGAAGGGTCATCAGAAGTTGTTCACCTCTTTGAAATGTTTTCCAACAGCATAGACCTGAATTAGATCCTCCTCCCTGCAGATGCTGCCATATTTACCAAGAGGTCAAGCGATCAGTGTGTTGTCTGTCAGGTAATTTGCTTCTTGTTGATTTTGCCATAACCACACTTGTAGATTAATTTATTCACTGGTTTCAGGTTTGGGTACCCTGCACTATATATATTATTCCATAATCCTTAGCATGTTAACCGAAGCCTTGTTGAGCTTAACAAAGGTGCTATGGAAGGTTTGGCAAAGGCAAAAAAGCTGCAACACCTTTGAAACTTTTGGGCTCACACCATTGATACCTGATTCGGATGACCAATTCAATCTGAGTTCTGCAGGTACATGGAAGTTGCCAGCTTTTCTTGCCATCCTCGCCATTCGAATCTCAGTTCTGTACACCCTCCTTGTGACAATGCTTAGGTTTTTCATCAATAAGCTTCCTCCATGCCTTTTGAAGCATCTTTTGGGCAAACTTCTTTCTCTTGATGCTTGATCTGCAACTCTGTAAAATTCCTTTGCTTCTCTTTAAGGGTTTCTGGCAAAGCAGGAACCTTCTTTCTCTTCTCTTCCACACCCTCCATGATTCCATCCAGAAAAGAGCTATAGACAGATACCTTGATATCAGTATATCTTGAGAGAGAAAGGGAGACCACATTTCAGCTGCTCTAACCCCTAAGTGTTTCAGTTTAGCTGCTATCTGACCACAGCCTCATAAAAGACCCCAAGAGAGAATGACCCAACTGAACCTTTCTCAAATATCAAGTCCAGATAATCTGGGAACATAATAACATGATTGTTTTATGCCACTAAATTATAAAGTGAATTGTTACAATGCAGTAGTAATTTAGGATTAGCATCTTGTGATCTTTAGCAAGTCACTTGATTTTTCGGAGTCTTGGCCTTAACTATGAAATAAAGGTGTGGATAACAACTAAATAGGGTAAGTATTAAGCTAGCCCATGTGATGAACTGCTAGTAGGAAGACCCATCCTCATGTGTGGGTCTACTACTTTATAGCTCCTCCTCACTGCCCCATTTCACTGTGGGTAAACAGTCACTCCTTTCTATTATTGACATTATGACAAAATTTCAAAACTTCCAGATATTTTGAAATGTATAGACAAAACACTATATGGTTTATATGAAGTTAAATAAGCTTCTTCTCACTGGTTCACAGGAGGTAGAGCAAGAAGAGTCTTACGAACATGAAAATGTATTGTTTAGGAAAAATAATACATCGAAGCACTGTTAACCACTAAGCATAAATTAGTTCACCAGATTAGGTTCCAAGGACCTAAGAACACTACAACAGTTTTAGCTGGAGGTATAGAGAATTGGGGGTAGGAATCAGACATACGTCAGCAGTGGAATGCAGCCAAATTGAAGGCTGAGTTGAAGGTGCTTTCTTCCTCTCTGCTCGTTTGCCCAGGGGATCTCTCCAGTGTCACAGAGCCTATTACATTTGCTAACATTTCTCGTTGACTACCAATTTGCATAGCTCCTCAGAATGTCCTCAATCTAGACCTGTTGTGGGTATATGTGTTTGTGCACACATGTGTGCATGCATTGGGGAGGAAAAAAATTTAATTCTCTCTCCCTAGTTCTTTGGCTGGTCTACTAATTGAATTAACATAAGATATTAACAAGACAAAACAAATTTAATTATGTATGTATGGGTGGCTAAGAATATGAGACCCAAGGACAAGCCAGGCAATTGAGGCTTGTATGTATCTTGAGTTAAGGAGTGGGGTAGGGACTTGAGGTTTTAAAGGGGGGGAGGATGATTCACAGGACGATAAGGAGAAGAGACGTGATTATATTTTTGTCCTGTCAAACAGATAGGTCGTTCAGATGAAAATGTTATCTCTTGGTAATAGCTTTCTTTCTGTGCCAGGCCTCTATCTAAATTCTTTTAGGTAGTTTAAAGGAGAGGTAAAAGTTATTCCTGAGTCTGCTGGGTCTTGATTGCCTTTAGCTCAAAATGGTCCACATTTTGGGGAGACTTGTTCTGAACCCCTTCAGTGTAAGAAGGGAGGGATAAGGAAAGTGTGGTGATAGATACTTACAGCTCTTTTCTTTCTGTAGGAAGAAAAAGCCCTGATTTTCAGCATTTTCTGATTTCCATGGGGTAAATACTTTCATCATGGCCAATTTCAGGCTACCAATTTGACATTACTGAGTGCAGAGTTTGAGGGCCTTTGTAGTAGCACACCATTATATTGTTTCCATCATACACATATAATAGGTGTAAATAACTTCAAAAACATAGTTAATAAAATATAAGAAATTGGGGTGCCCGAGTGGTTCAGTTGGTTAAGTGTCTGACTCTTGATTTTAGCTCAGGTCTCAATCTCAAGGTCATGAGTTCAAGTCCCACATTGAGTTCCCAGCCTACGAAAGAGAGAAAAAGAAAGAAAGGGAGGGAGGGAGGGAAGAAGAAATGTACAATAGTAAAATGGTAAAATGTGAGGTTTTGAGAATGTATTACCTTCATTTTTAATATAATTTATTTATAATTTTATATAATTTAATTTTTAACAATGGCTCTATTTAACGATGGTCTGGCAAAATTCCTAACAATTTAGCAAGTGGCTCTCACCAGCGCTTAAGGAGACATAGCTAGTATATCACTGAAGATTAGTTAATAATTCTACATCAGCAATTATAGCAGATCTCAGAGAAGGCTCTCCAGTAGTTATGCCACTTCAGGGGAGCAGAATTTGCCACTCCAAGATATGCCTCTTTGTTATAAGGCTTATCTTATGCTGATTATTTTTAAGAATAAATTACCCTTTCGTAAGAGACATTGACACTTATAAGGAAAATCTCCATTTCTAGGGGCATCCCCCTCTCTGGACCAGGAAAAGAAGAATGACTACATTTCTAGAAACTCTAATCAGTGGAGAAAGCAGCTGACTTAAATTTGCATAACTACTTAACCCCTGTTAACTGTGCTTTGCCTGATAACTGACTCCCCACCCCTCATGTCAACTTCTTTTGTGTTTAACTGGAAATGGTAGTGGAGATGGTAGCTTGGGCCATTTAAGAGTTACTCAGTTTTTTTCTGGGTCTCTCCCATGTATACAGCAGGTATATATAGTTTATTAAACTTTGTCTCCTGTTAATCTGTCTTTTATTATAGGGGGGTCTCAGTCTAGAACCTAGAATGTAGAAGGGGAAATTATTTTTCCTCCCCAAAGGCATAAATATGGGGCAGTTGCATGGAGACATTCATCTCCTACATGGGTGCTTGGGTCTGAGTCACCTTTGGCTTCAAGCAGCCTTATTCGTTTAGCCACATGCTGTGCAAATGGGGCCATTTTCCTATGGTGCCAGGACCTGACTTGAAAAAGACTGAGAAGCTCTGCTTCAGACTACCCACTACCTCCTTTTAAGCCATTTCGCTCTTGACCCAGTGCTCAACTATATATCGACTAAAGTTCATCTTTTTCTATACTTTTTATGTATTTTATAACCTAAAAGTATAATCAGACACATAACCAGGAAATATTAATCACATATCCTGTGCCATAGAGTTTGGGAACATTATAAGGAAGAATACAACAAAATCCCAGTCCCGAAAGACTCTATAATCTAGTCACAGAGATAAGACTAACACTTCAAACAATCACAAAAGCAATAAAAGATAGTAGATGTGTGTAATAAAAGGTGAAATGATATGGCACAGACCATAGCTGTCATTGAATTTCAGAGGAGTTGAGAAAACACAAGGAAACACAACTGATCTTACCCTCGTGGTTTATGAATACAGGACTTACGGTCATTATTAATGAGTTAAGTGGGTGTGAGGCAGGATCCAACTATCCTAGATTCCATGCCATTCATTTAATCTGTTCGACAGTTGAGCAGCTCTCATTCCCAGGACACTCTTCTCAGGGTGATTTCTCCATTAGGAGATAGAGTGCCCGGGGCTCACAAACAAGTTTTAATTTCTTTCCAATCAGAAGCAAAAAAAAACCCCTAAATTTTTAGGTCTAAGAAAAGTTTTAATATATGCTATTCATATATTTGTCTTAATACCAATGCAATAATAAATTATGATTTTTAATATTTTTTATTTGCCACCTCAGAATGTATCTCTTTGGCATGTGGATTATTTTAGGCTGATTATTTTTAAGAAACAGAAGGCTCAGGAATCTTCTTTTTTTCTTCCCACTAATTGCCTGAAGGAATTAGAGGACCTGTTCCAGGAAGGGAGCCATCACCATAGAGACCTGTCATATAATATGAATATCATAGAATATGAACATGGTAGACAGGCGGGAGCCTAGCAAGAGCTGTTTGATTGAAATCCTCTCTATGTCCCATAGAGGCAAGTCCCAGCAAACATTTGTTTACTAAACATTTACTCTTTTTCACCTCTTTGTGAATTGCTTTACTTTCCTTTGAAGTTCCAGACCTTTACCCTCTTGTCCTTAGTTTAGGATGGCATGTATAATTTTTCCCGATTATTTTTGGAATATCTCATGTTAATGTGGATTCCTTGCAGGTACATAATTAAATTTTATTTTTTCCTGTTAATTTGTCTCATGCCAATTTAATTCTTTTTGTTTCAAATTTTTATTTTTTTATTCAAGTATAATTAACAAACATTGTAATATTAGTCTCAGGTATACAATATAATCTACAATTCTTTATATTTCTTATTGTTCATTGAAATAAGTGTATTATTAATTCCCTTTATCTATTTTACCCATCTCCCACACACACCTCCTCTCTGGCAACCACCAGTTTGTTCACTGTACTTAAGAGTCTTTTTGTCTCTTTTTTCTTTGTTGATTTGTTTTGTTTCTTAAACTCCACATATGAGTGAAATCATATGGTATTTGTCTCTCTCTGGCTGACACATTTCACTTAGGATTATACCCTCTGAGGTCATACACATAGTTGCAAATGACAAGATTTTATTCTTTTTTAGGGTGGAGTAATATTCCATAATCTATATACACACTGCAAGTTATGGTAAATAATACTGCAATAAACATAAGGGTGCATATATTTTTCGAATTAGTGTTTTCATTTTCTTTAGGTAAATACACAGTAGTGGAATTACTATAGGTTGTTTCTATTTTTAGTGGCCTTTTTTTGTTTTGTTTTGTTGAGGAACATCCATATTGTTTTCCACAGTGACTGCACCGATTTTCATTCCTACTAATAGGACACAATGGCTCCTTTTTCTCCAGATCCTCTCCAACAATTGTTACTTTTTTGTCTTTTTGATACTAGACATCCTGATAGATGTAAGGTAATATCTCACTGTGCTTTTAATTTGCTTTTCTCCCTGATGATGAGAAGCTGATGCTTCTTTTCATGTGTCTGTTGGCCACCTATATGTCTTCTTTGGAAAAATGTCTATTCATTTTGTCTGCCCATTTTGAATTGAATTCCTTGTTTTTTTGGTTTTGAGTTGTATAAGTTCTTTATATTTTTTAATATTAACCCCTTATCCATAGATCATTTGCAAATATCTTCTTCCATTCAATAGGTCACCTCTTTGTTTTGTTGATGGTTTCCTTTGCTGTGCAAAGGCTTTTTATTTTGGTCAAGCCCCACTAGTTTAATTTTGCTTTTGTTTCCCTTGCCTGAGGAGGCATAGCTAGAAAAATGTTTCTGCGGCTGATGTCAAAGAAATTACTGTCTGTGTTTTCTTCTAGGATTTTATGTTTACACGTCTCACATTTAAATCTTAAATCCATTTTGAGTTTATTTTTGTATGTGGTATAAGAAAGTGGCCCAGTTTCATTCTTTTACTTGTAACTGTCCAGTTTTGCCAGCACCATTTGTTGAAGAGACTGGCTTTTTCCCATTGTATATTATCACATCCTGAGTCATAGACTAATTGACCATGTAAGTGTGAATTTATTTCTGGGCTCTCTATCCTGTTTCCTTGACCTATGTGTCTATATTTGTGCCAGTGACATAATTTTGATTACTACAGCTTTGTAGGATATCTTTCAATCTGGGATTGTAATACCTTCAGCTTTGTTCTCTTTTAAGATTACTTTGGCTATCTGGGATCTTCAGTCATTCTATACAAATTTTAGGATTATTTGTTCTAATTTTGTGAAATATGTCATTGGTACTTTAATAGGGATTTCATTGAATGTGGAGATTGCTTTGGGTAGTATGGACATTTTAGCAATATTCGTTCTTCCAACCCATGAGCATGGAATATCTTTCCAATTGTTTGTGTTGTCTTCAGTTTCTCTCATCAGTATTATAAAGTTTTGGAGTACAGGTCTTTTACCTTCAATTTTTATATTTTTTGTGTGGAGAAAAGAAGCCCAGAAAGGCAAAAGTGCCTCAGTCCCATGATAGTCATAATAAGGCTTTGACTATTTTAGGCACTAGGGAAAAATAAAATGGTGACTAAGGCAGAGAAGGACCTGCTTTCATGGAGCTTTCCTTTGGGGGATGGGGCGGGAGGGGGAACCATTAGGAAGCTAATAAATAGATCAAGAAGCAAAATAATTGGAGACAGTGATAAAGAAAAGGCTATAGGAAAATAAAACATAATTTTATACAGAGAGACAAGGTGGGGATGTCTCAAAAAAGAAGTTTCTGAGGAAGCCGAGCTCTGAATGATGAGAAAAAGCCAGTCCAGTATAAAGATCCAAAGGAAGAGCTTTCCAGACAGAGGGAACAGCATGGGAAAAGGTGCTGAGTCAGGAATGAGCTTGGTGGGGTGGAGGAGCCAAAAGCCCAGTGGATTGGAGTTTAGAGGGAAAAGAAAGGAGGTGAACAGAAGAGTTAGATGTAGTAAGAGGGGCTATTGCATGGGGTCTCGAGGCCACTGAAGGGCATTAAATTTGGCGAAGAGCACAGTGGGAAACCACGGTAGATATTGTAACTGAGGAAGGATGGGATCACAGTAAGATCACTCTAGGTTCAGTGTGAAGAATTGTGTGGAAATGGGGGAGACCAGTTAGTAAGTCTGTGCATTAATGTGAGTGAGTGATGCTATTCCTTACGTCAGATGGAAGGGAAAGGATTGATCTGGGATGTATTTTGGATATAGAATAGCAGGAATGGGAAAGAGTATTAAGGTTGGGGAGAAGCCCTTAGTAGGCTTCTTGGAGGAGATGATTATGCAATTGGAGGTATGGATCATTTCATAAAGAAAATAAAAACTGTATTTCACCAACACGAAAAGAGCTTACTTTAGGTTATTAGACTATAAATATACACCAAACTTAATGGACTAAAATGTATGCATGCTCCAGTTGTAGTTATTTGTAATATTTTGGTATTCAAAAGCTATTAAGAAAAGGAGTAAGTTCTTTAAGTTCATATTGCTTATGAATCAGAAGATGTATTACATTATGACAATTTTAATTATTCTGAAATACACCTTATTGAAAATATTTTGTTGATAAATAAGCCACAAAGGAAAGCCCAATTTTGTATTCAAAGAGTACTCAAAAACAAATGAAAACAATATATAAATAGAAACAAAAGACAATTGTAATGAATATTTCATGAATATTGACATAATTCCTCTGTATTATCATTTGAATCCACTATGTAAAAATTAAGCACAATGGAATGGATAAAAAATGTTTAAATTAATAGAATCTTATATGTGCGTGACAGAAGCACGAGAATCATCTGGGGGAAGGCACAGTGAACTTCAGAAATTATTTAACCTTTCTAAGCTCTCTCTTCCAAAATGTGATAATGCTCAGCTCAAGCATAAGATTAAATAAAATAATGTATTTTGCAGTCTGCTATATAAGTGGGTGTATTACTTTTCAGAGATGTGGTCTCTGAAGTTAAAAAACGTTAACAAACTAGTTTAAAAGGCAATTTTAATCCAGTTGGTCTCTTAAACAATTTAGTGGAATAAAAGAGATTATAGGATAAAAATGTTGACTACCATGAAAACAGTTTTATTTTTCTAGCTTTATTAAGGTCTAATTGACAATATTGTCATATATATTTAAAGTATACAATGTGATGATTTGATATACATGTACTTTGTGAAATGATTATCACAATCCAGTTAATTAATGTGTCCATCACCTCACATAGTTACCTTTTGTGTATGGTAAGAATGCTTAAGATTTATTCTCCTAGCAAATTTCAAGTATAAACAGTTATTTACTATAGTGACGAAGCTGAGCATTAGATCCCCAGAACTTAGTCATCTTACAACTAAAGGCTTGTACTTTTTGACCAGCATATTTTTCCCCACACCCCAACCCCTGGTAACTACCATTCTATTCTCTGCTTCTATGAGCTTGACTTTTTGTAATTTTTAGATTCCACATGTAAGTGGGATCATACAGTATGTATCTTTCCCTGTCTGACTTATTTCACTTAGCATAATGTCCTTTAGGTACATCCATGTTATTACAAATGGCAGGATTTCTTTCTTCCTCCTGGCTGAATAATATTCTACGTATGTGTTGTGTGTATGTGTGACATCTATATCCATTCATCCACTGATGTACAACCAGATTGCTTTTGTATCTCAGCTATTGAGAATAATGCTGCAATGAACATGGGAGGGCAGATACCTCTTTTAGAGATAGTGATTGCATTTCTTTTGGATGTGTACCCAGAAATAGGTCTTATGGGTCATATGGTAGTTCTATTTTTAATTTCTTGAGGGACCTCCACACTGTTTTCTATAATGGCTGCACCAGTGTACATTCCACTGATAACACAAGGGTTCCCTGTTCTCCACATCCTTGTCAGCACTTACCTCTTATCATTTTGATGAAAGCCATCCTAACAGGTCTCAGTGATACCTCACTGTGGTTTTAATTTGCATTTCCCTGATAATTAGTGATGTTGAGCACCTTTCGTATACTCCTTGTTGGCCATTTAGCAAACAACTTATAAGGAATGTTAAGACTACTTTAATACTGTTGGATTTTACAGAAAAATTAAAATAATATCCATATTACATTTAATATCTAGATATATGCACTGGTATACTGTGAGAATTCAGAGAAATTATAGAAGTCAGATAGTCTAGTGGTTCCCAGACTTTGGGATTTATAGACTAGTAAATTTTCTGGAAAAAAAAAAATAACGAGAGGCTGACATAGGATTGGCAGCTTTTGATTTATTGATATCATAAGATTAAAAACACCAAATAATCATTATCATCTACTATTAAATTGAGTTCTTAAAATAAGACATTCTTGTGCCAAACTTTTTTTCTTATGCCAAACTTTTATAAAAAAATACTTAAAAATGCAAAACACTTGTTCATACTTTTTTGCAAATTATAACCAATTACAAAATATTGGTTCATATTTTCTATTTTTTTTTGGCAGACTGTTGAATATTTGTCATGATCCATTTGGCAATTGTTGACATCTATGCCCATTGGCAGTTGAAAATTCATCCAGTGCTCCAGTTTTTCAAATGATGGGAAGCTCACCGACAACAAATCACTAGGTGACTCATCAAGTTTAAAAGTAAAGACAACCAAGATAAGTTTGCTTAATATGGTAAAATTTACTATGATATTTCTTATACAGCTTGATTTTTAATTCCTCTTGAAAACATGGATTCCATTGATATACCTTTTATTTACATATAAGTTTACCAAATACACATTGTTCTGTTTATTCAGACGGTTTTAGCAGGATCTCATAGATGACATTTTACTGTGTGTATGACTTTGTTAGGGTTACGCTTTAAAAATCTGTAGATTTTTCTTTAGTTCAGATTAATCTCCCTCTTGAGAATATTTTGCATTCAATTATTCTTTTGACAAGCATCAATCCATATGTCTCCTGGGTTGCTCAAGGCTGACATAAGTAGACACTAGGGTAGGAGAAGATTTGAGTGGCAAGGAGAGGATACCCAGAGGGCTCAGAATCAGGGAAAGTAATGAGGGGTTAGCCTGGTACCACAAAATAAAATGGGAGGTGGCATTTTATCCAAATGCAAGACAAAAAAGAGTTGTGCTGACTGTGACAATAGTATTAGTATTAATAATTCTTCTCTTCTTTAAGATAAGAATCAGGTAATAATGAGGTCATGGGAGTAGAGGCTTCTGGGAATGACTTTGAAGGGGGCCATTTAATTCCTTGCTGTAATAAGTTCATAACTGAAGCAGAGGTTCTGAGCTCTATTTTCTCTCTTTCCTCTCACTCGTGATACTTCAACTCTTCAGTCTACTTCAGCCAAGGAAAATGTATTGGTCTCCTGATGTAAATTTGAGAGCTGACAAGGGAGGTTTTGGAAACCACGATTGCTCCAAAGAAAGTATGTGAAACCTCATAAAATGATAGGCAACTAAAATAAGAGATATACTGAAATGTCAAAATTTATTATCTCTGGGCAGAGGATTATAAGCACTTTTTATTACTTGTTCTCTTCTGTAGTTTTCAGATGTTCTCCTATACACATGTATAACTTTTACAAAGCCCAAGAAGCATGTTACATATGTAGAAGGAAAAAAAAAAAAACACCCAGTGGGGACAACCGATTCAATTGAATATAGAGGATGTTGGCAATAAAAGCAGAATAATTTCCCACAAAATCCTTGTATTTTAAGCACTAATGGAAAAATACCTTAAACTAGAATAGAGAGGTGTTTGGTGGGTTACATAAGTAAGTTATTTGCTTTATCAAAGGAAACCTGTGAAGTAATTATACTTAATATGCTTAATCCCTGAACTGTGCCTTCTTAGCAATATCGTCTTAAAAACGAGACAATATGAACTGTGGTTCAATTTGCTTTGTAAAATTGCAAGAGGTATTCTAAGGAGAATGATATGGGAGAAGTTACAACACAACTACCTTTCTAGGGACTTAACTTGGCAAGTAGAACCCTAGGATGAGTGGAAACATATCAGAGATGTGAGAAGCCATTGGGTTTGAAGTGATTGGTGTGGGCAGAGACCCCCTAGCAGTAGAGAACACCTTTCAGCAACTCCTCCAGCCTGACTCATAGGTCCCTGAGGGTACCCCCTGCACCTGGGTAAGTGTGGATTAATTTTTAGCCAGCTCCTGTGGTAATTAGATTGTTGCCTCCTGTATAGAAGACAGAATATCCTAGTCATTCGAAAGTCAGTGTATTGACATTTGAACCCAATCTTTAAGAGCGATTGAGCTATATGGAATACGGCATACTACAGAGCTGATTTCATTGGAGTTCTTTGGCCTATACTTCTTTAAAGCACTATTTTAGATTTTAAAGGACAAATGCCTTTGCCATTGACTGGGTAGGAAGACCCAGTGCCATGTTTATATGTAATCTAAACCAGTATTAAGTAGATTGAAATTTGAATGACTAATACAATTATAAAATTTTTAAATGAACCTAGCACCGAAAATTCTTTAGTGTCCTCCATTATAGTCAGGTAAAAACACAGCAAAAAGCAATGATCTCAAATTTAAAGACTAAGAAAAATTAATTACACGTGTCAGAAACATGAATGATAATTCTTCACAAAAAATCCGCACAGGCTCACTTCTACATGCCAAGGGAATGACTTCATCGTTTAAGTATTGCCTGCTCCCCTCTTATTCGAAGGACTGTGTTAGATGGGAATCTTAAAATTTGGGGTTATTACATCATCAGCTCAGGAGAAGCAGAGCTGACAGAGATGTTATGAAACTTCTAATCCAGCTTCCTTGTTTTCATGTTTTTGGGGGGAACCAAGAACGATAGGAGAGAGAAAAACTTGAGACATTCCCCTAGGTCACACAGAAAGACAATTTGCTAATTACATGACAGTGACTTATGTGGTTTAATTGTTTTTATGACAACCCTTAAAGCCTGATGTTTCTCCCTCCTCCTTCACTGAGTTTCCTTTTTCTTTGGAGACTGTCATGATTAGGATAGAATACTGAGGTAATCACAGCATATCCACACACCCATCCTGATGGCTACCCAGTGTCCAGCATTCACAGATTCTTTATTGCTGAGTTCTAGCCTATAAAATACCTGTTCTTATCATTTTTCTCTGTAATGAACACAAGTATGCATATGAGTATGCATGGACCCGACACACTCCTGGCCATGGGCTCACAGTCCCAACGGACTGTAACTGCAGTGCCTTCCTTTCTACTCAGGAAGGAACAATTGACTACAACAGTAATATTCTTTCCAGAAAAAAACTTAAATATACTAAAAAATGTTTATTAATTAAGTCATTCACATGCTTTCATACTTCAGGATATTTCTAGCCACATCTCCAAACTGACCATGACAATGGGCACTAATATCCCCATTGAGAAGTGTTGCTTTGTGAAGGCACTTCATTTGATTTAATCCTTTGCACAATCTTATGTAGCAGGTATTAATTTTATCTCCATTTTATATATAAAAAATCTGAAGCTCAGAGAAGTTAAGTAACTTGCCAAACTCCCACTGGCCAGTGGAGGAAAAGCCAATATCCTAACCCTGGTGTCACTAATTCTAACGTGCATGACTTTGTCCTATGCTGTGGTTTCTCCTTTAAGAACTAAGTCTTAGATAGATGAGTGAGTCCATGCTTTGTTGGAATAAGAAGCGACACGTATTGCAGAATGCCTGACTCCCCGAGAAATGTAGCTTCTGCTCTGTCCTCTCTACTATATTTCATCCTTCTCCTTAGAAGTAGTGATTTTTAATTACCTTTTCAATTTAAAATGTATGTAAAAACAAATGCGTGTGTTCCTCTTCCTTTCTTTCATAGACAGTAGTATAATACACTATTACATATTTTCCCCACTTTGCTTTTTTACTTAGCCATACTTCCTGGAAATTCTTCCAAGGACATCCATAGACAGAGTCTCTATTCCTTGTACAGTTCCATAGCATTTTACCTGATGTGTGTACTATAGTTCATGTAGCTAATTCAATTGGATAGATATTTGGGTTGGTTTTGGTCTTGTTTTCTTATAAATACTATTTCAAAGAATAGATAACCTTATGTATTATTGTATTTTTTGTATACATATTTTTGTCTTTTTGTCATGCATCTTTAGGATAGATTCATAGTACTTAATATTGCTAAGAACGTAAATGCACATATAATTTTGCTACATGTTGTTAAAATCTAGTCTGTAATAGTTGTATTAGTTTACAACCCCAATCAGCAATTCAAGAGTATCTTTCTCTCAGTGTTGCTAACAAAATATTTGTCAAATGTGAATTTTTTTCAAACTGATAAGTGAGAAAAAGTTATAACTGCAGTCTTAATTTGTGTTTCTTATTATGAACAAATTTGAGTATCTTCACTTATGCTTAACAACTATTTGTGTCTCTTTTGTGCGATCTTTGTTCATTTCTCTAGCCTGTATTTCCATTGTATTTTCTTTTCAGTTTTTAAGAGCTCTTTATTTTTAAGAATATTAATTTTTTTCTGTGAGAGACATCGCAAATATTTTTCTTAGTTTGTCATTAGTCTTTTGGCATTTTAATTTTTTGTTACCATAACACTGTTGGCCATAAAATGTCCATCATAATCAATGTCTCTTATCAAGAGATAGTACAGAGTAATCAGTTTGAGAAATAATTGCATTTAAAAACATTATTAATATACTGTGAATTTTTGGAAATATATAATTACTGTGAATCAATGAAGATATCCACAAAAAGAAGGTCAGTAATGTTAAGAGATATATATTTCCCAAATTCATTTATAAATACAATGCAAACCCAATAAAAATTTCAGTAAGCTTTTTTTTATTTTATTTATTTTTTTTTTATTTTTTTTAAATTTTTTTTTAAAGATTTTATTTATTTATTTCACAGAGGGAGAGAGATTGCAAGGAGGCAGAGANCATTTAAAAACATTATTAATATACTGTGAATTTTTGGAAATATATAATTACTGTGAATCAATGAAGATATCCACAAAAAGAAGGTCAGTAATGTTAAGAGATATATATTTCCCAAATTCATTTATAAATACAATGCAAACCCAATAAAAATTTCAGTAAGCTTTTTTTTAGAAATTGAAAAGTTAATTCTAAAAATTACATAGATATACAAATGACTGAGGATAGCCAGTGTAATTTCTTTAAAAAGAAAACAAAGTGGTAGGAATTGTATTAACTAATTTTAAGACTTACTATGAAACTATGATTATCAGAGTGTAGAACTCTGTTTCACAATAGACATATAAGTCAATGGAACAGAATACAGGGTACAAAAATAGAGCCGCACCTATACACTAACTGCTGACGAAGACACAAAAGTAATTTAACAGAATTCTACTAACGTATACAACAAGACTGCGTTTCACAGACGTTTGGCTAACCATGCCATTTTATGAACTTAGAGAATAGGCAAGTCTAATCTTGATAAAAATCAGATCAACTTTTGCTAGGAGTAAGTAATGGTTGAAGGAGGTTGACAACAAAGGGATATGAGGAATCATTCTTGGGGGGATGTAAATGTTCGATATCTTCGTTGGAATGGTGTTCGTAAGGTTGTATATGGTTGTCAACTGTCACCAACCTGTACACTTAAAATGTGATATTATTTTTATTGTAAGTATATAAACCTCAGTAAATGTTATTTTAAAGACACCTTTTATATAACTGTTAACTCTCAGTAATGAATGTTTATTGCAATATTCTTTATAATAGTAAAAAGATATGATTTAGTAAAATATGAAAAAAAATAGTAAAAAGACATAAATTAACCCAACAATAGAAAAAGAGTCAACTATAGCCATAAAAAGTTGGACATGGGAATAATCAAAATTACTACAAATCAGAAAAAATACCTACTCATTAGTTTGCAACTAATGTTATGAACCATAACAACCAACAGACACACACTGTATGCTGGTCATTCCACANCCAGAAAAAAATACCTACTCATTAGTCTGCAACTAATGTTATGAACCATAACAACCAACAGACACACACTGTATGCTGGTCATTCCACATTTGCTTCCTTCACACTCATCTTCTGTCCCTCTATTCCCACTTGTTGTCCTGCATCGTTGACTTTTAGGGCAAGCACTACCCAGATTCCTTTGTTAGCTCGATAAACCTGTTGAACTTGGCCAACGAAAGCCATCAGCAGCACCTTGGAATGAAAAGGGAAGATGAGATAGAAGTTTGTCTTTCTGACGTCTTCCCTGCTTTGTTTCTGAGTTTTGCCAGTGGCTCTGGTCACTCAAGCCCATTGCTTCTTCTATTGGGCAACCTCTTCTCCACGACTCCAGCTCTCATGGGACTCTAATAACATTACTTGCTTCCTAATTTCTAGGTTGAGCTAGTAAGAACTTCCTGCCCAGCTACCTCTGGGTACTTCAACATCCCTTAGTATTTTTATTAAGTCTGGCCACACCTCTGTACATAGTCCCTTTATTAAGGTCTCTTGAATTGCTCTGTGTTAACAAAATTCTGTTTCTCACCAAGACAGATCCACCCCCTGGTCTTTCTGCAATATTCCTTATTGCGTAGAACAGTTATACCTTACTCCTATTAAAGCAACCAAAATAAAATTAGGCCAACACATCTGAAAACAGATTTCTCAGTTGCTATCATTTGACCATTTTCCATTGATTAATTTGTGTAGACTTGCTTTAGACATTTTAGTTCTACTCTTTGTGAGGATATCTTTAGAATGATACCTGTATTTCTAGGAATTTAATTTAATCATTCAAATATATTTTGTACAGTTTTTGACCTGTTTTAACTGTGACTTTGACTTCTTTACAATTTCTTTTTCTTCCTTTACCAAGTGTAATAGAGAATTCAGTTTTGGGGTCCAAGAACCCCTGTAGGTTTATGTTCTTATCATTTAGCATTTTCATAACATTTAGGCAGGACAGCTTGACAAGTACACCAGTATTTTTATTTATTAGGTATAAATATGCCTTCTTTAGCTTGGTTGGATTTTTATTTATTAAGTGTAAATATGCCTTCTCTAGCTTGGTCGGATTTCCTCAAGCCTTTCTTAAATGATTTTGCACCGCTAAAACCTCTTGTGCTCAGTAAACAATTGATTTAGATATTGTTAAATCATTAAACTGCCAACTTTCTCTTCTCCCTTCTTTGCTGAATAACACAGTTCTGTGTTGGCTGTTCTCTGTTAGCTCTGAGCTAAAATTCAGAAAGAAGCAGTGCTAAGAATTGTGATCAGTGACTCCAAGAGAAGTGGCTGCCCTTGTCAAACCTTTCTTCCTTGACTAGGAAAGATGAGAAGTCAATCTTGCTTAATCTGATCATTCTAATGATGCTACTCTGGAAAATAAAAAAAATTTGGAAAACAAAATTTTTGTTTATTTTGAATCAAAACTTCTCCCAATATCAACAGGAGCCAGATATCTTCCCGGGGCAGAACACTGGAACAACCTTGGTCCAGAAACATTATTACTTGTGCTGATGCTGACAACACAGTCGAAGCTGCTTGTCATTTATGAAAATCAGAATCTATTTTGTACTAAATCAAGAACCCACAAAGGCTTTGCTTTAGTGGGTGACTTCTTTGATTAGCTATACCTTTAGTTTTGTGAATACAAGAGGTGATTATCTTTGCTCATGAGAGACAAATTCCTATTGCAAAAAGACAAGAAATCTATCCCCTTTTTGACTATGACACCAATCAGTTCTAACATGAACGGTAATTTTTCAGTGCCCTGTAATTTCCCTAAAAGCTTCCAGATTGGAAAATGCTGTTCAAACGACGGCTTCTTTCTCTCTCTATGTACTTGCACGGCAGGCGGATATAAAAGTGACAGAAATGTGTCCTGTTTCATTACTTAATCTTTTCAATGGATATCATGTTATCTCTTTATTGTACAACGGGAGAAAGGACTTCTTTGCTGTCATGGTTACAATATGTCAGTGCTGGACTTTTAAACTGAGATATGTCGTAGTTGAAGAGAGCTTTTCTGCAATCTCTAACATTGTCCCTGTCATTGATAACTCTGCAGAAGAAAGTCTTTGTCTGTTTCAAAGTGCCTAATCCGGTTTTCTCAGTGATGATGAAGTCACTGGATGATCAAGAGGAGACTAAAATTCAGTAGTTGGAGAATGAAGTTGTCTTTATTGGTTCTCTTCAGCAAATACCACGTTTTTGTGTTCTTCTTCAGAAAATGTTAAATATTTCAGTAAATATTTCCCCAGGGGTCTCCATTGATACCCAATTATCATTATTTTAAACCCTCATATTCTTTTTTTTATTTTTTAAAATTTTATTATTATTTGCCCCAGGGGTACAGGTCTGTGAATCATTAGGCTTACACCTTTCACAGAACTCACCATAGCACAAACCCTCCCCAATGTCCATAACCCAGGCACCCCATCCCTGTCCTCCCACCCCCCAGTAATCCTCAGTTTGTTTCATGAGATTAGGAGTCTCTTATGGTTTGTCTCCTTCTCAATACCATCATTTTATTTTTTTCCCTCCCTACCCCCTATGTCCCCCCGCCCTGCCCCTCAAATTCTTCATATCAGAGAGATTATATGATAATTGTCTTTCTCTGATTGACTTATTTTGCTTAGCATAATACTCTCTAGTTCCATCCACATTGTTGCAAATGGCAAGATTTTGTTTCTTTTGATTAAACCCTCATATTCTTTACAAAGATGGAGCATTCACTGAAATAGGATATTTTATGTACTCTTAGCCTACTTATCTCTTCAGTTTTTCCTTTTTAAAGACTTTATGTATTTTTCAGAGAGAGAGAGAGAAAGCACAAGCTGGGGGAGCAGCAGGCAGAGGAAGACTAGACCCGAGGACCCTGGGATCATGACCTGAGCCAAAGGTAAATACCTAACTGACTGAGTCATCTAGGCATCACCTCCTCAGTTTTTCTATAACAATGTTTCTCAAATAACAGGAATTACTTATTATTTACTTACTTGTTATTACTTATTATTTACTAACAGAAATCTACTTACTATCTAGAATTCAACAAAATTTATCTATGTGGGTTATCTACACAGGTGTTTAGCAAATTTAAAAATGCAATCTATTTTGATACTATTAGTCTGTTTATGTGAAGAAATGTAAATTCATCTGGAAAGCATGACTTAGGCCCAAATTATAGTGAAGTATTTCTGAAAAGTTATGCTCATTGTGTTACCTATAATTTAGTATTTGGCATATAAACTCCAATTAAACAATCACAGTATTCTAACTTTTAATATTCCCCATCATGTCTCTTTGAAAATGATTGCATTAACCCAATTTTTAAAAGGGAAGAATGAACTTTAAAAGAAAAAAAGAAGAGAGGAATGAGTCAGAAAGATGGTAAAGTACTGTAGGTTCAAATATATGTTTGTATTTTTCTATTTATATTTTCACTGTAATGATTGTAGTAATTTATTTTGAAAAATGAAGTTTCTGAGAGGAGAAAGTAGCAGAAGCCCAGTTTTAACCATCGTTCCTTTGCAGGTGGACTACAGGGTGGTTTTATGATAAGCATATTGTGACATGGGAATTTATGTTTGCATGAGCCACATAAAATATTTAAAAACCAATCTTGTTTTGGTGATCTGTAAACAAAGTTTTCTCAATTTATGTACATATGTATATTTCCTCTTCTAAGATCTTAAATGCTTCCAGATAATCATTTATATTTCCATTTTTAGTTGTTAAAAAGACAATGCTATACTCTTTTTTTCTGGTGCTTTAAGACCCTTATTTGTGTGAGAGATAGTCACTGCATGATTTGGGGTTTATGATTCAGGATAGTGTCAGAGGTTCCTGCAGACCTTTCCCCACCAGCTACTCTCTCACTGTAGCTTCCTGCCTGCTGCCCAGGAAGCAAGCTGGAGGTCCCAGTGCCATTTCCCTGGATGTTAGGTTCATACGTGCATTTGGAATAGTGAGACATGCCAGTCACAGTCTTGACTGCTCTGGACAACTTCCTTCTGTTTCTTGGGGAAGGGCGGGTAAAGAGGGGGTAGGGAAGGAAGCATCTCATCAACAAGCTTCCTAAGCTTCAAAATAAAAACACTTCTGCCATCTCTCTTTAGTAGATTGTTTCTAAGGATAACCAGTGAGCCAGGTTCTGACTTACCGATCATTCCAGGATAGGTGTGTGTGTGTGTGTGTGTGTGTGTGTGTGTGTGTGTGTGTTAAACCCCATAAGATATTATTGTAACCAGCTTTATGTGGCTAATTTTAATTTAGTTTACCCACCTATTTACAACTTTCATTAGTTTTCACTTCATCCTGCATTTGTAAGATTTATCTAGGATCGTGTCCTTCTGCATGGAGAGTATTCTATATTATTTCCCTTGTAGTTTTACTGGTGATGAATTCTCTAATTCTTTTTAGCCTGAGGATAGATATCACTTCAGCTTAAACCTGAATAATATTTTCAGTAGCATAGAAATCAATTATTGTCTTTCAGTCCATTGAAAAGATCACTATATATATATATTTTTTTTCAGGTAAGAAGTCATATCTTAACTAATCTCTCTTTCTCTGGCTGCTTTTTAGATTGTCTCTTTATATAGGGTTGTCCGACATTTTGCTGTGATATGTTAGGTGTGGATTTCTGTATTTTTCATGCTTGGACTTCTTAAATCTGTGGATGATGTCTTTCACCTGTTTTGAAAAGTTCGCAGTCATTATTTTTTAAATATTTCTGTCACATTGTGTCTTCTACTGAGAAAGGCAATAAATGCACATTTGCATTATCTATGTCTCTTATCCCTCTTTGGCACATAACATTCAGTTATCTCTCTATTTTTACTCTGCATAGTGTCTTTTGTTCTGCCTCCCCAGTTAATGGATTCTTTTTAGCTGTGCCTAATCAGTTGTTATACTCATCTACTGAGTTCTCAGTTTTAATTGTTAGAATCTTTAGCTCTAAAATTTCTATTTTGTTCCTTTCCAAGTATGTAATTTTTGTGTGTGTGTTCCAGTTTTCTGTTGAGATTTTCAATCACATCGTTATCTTGTTGAACATAACCAATGTTTTTATTTTAAAGTCTATTTAAAGTCTGTGTCCATTAGTTCAAATACATGAACCAGCCTCAAAGGGTCTCACTAACTATTATTTCTGTTGGTTCATACACATTTTTCTGTCTCTGTTTTATCATTGTTTGCATTATCATTGCCTGCTAATCACTAAGCACTTTGACAAACTGCTTATAGAAATAATTTGAAGCCTAGCTAATGTTATCTTCCAATCAGAAGTATTTTCATTGGCTTCTGCTGTGCACCTGTGGTCAGGGTAATCTCTTGACTGGTGTTATTACCTTAATCCAACTTCAGAATTTTATCAAACTTAATCACTTGATGGTTGGGCTATAGTCCATCTAGGAGACAGTTTACCTCTGGTCCTCCTTCTATGATTAAGTCATTTGGGGTCCCAACCCAAGCACAATGTTTTACCAGATTCCCCAGTTGTTGGGGACACTGCTTTTTCTTCTGTATGCCAAGCTAAGTAAGTCTGACGAAGCAGCCTCTTTAGGAATCAACAGACGCCCCTGGAAAGCAGTTCCAAATGCTTATTATGTCTGTGTTTTCCCATCTTCTCTTAAATCTTGGCCTGAGAATTCTTCAGTATATTCATATTTATATGATGCCAACATGTATTTTTTAAGAATTTTGTTCATTTTTTTAAACTGGCATCTGAGTGAGGGCTGGTCTGAATTTTCTGGCTTTCCATTAGTATAAATGGAAGGCTCATTATCTCTTTAATTTTCATATAGATCTTACAGTTCATATCAACTAATATAGATAATATATGATATAGGTAATTTACAAATGTGTTTTTCTATACTTGTTTCACCTTGGAAACTTTTATTTCCCCAGTAAAACTAAGCTTTTTGCAAACAAGGGCTATTTTATGTATTTTTTCATATGCACATCTGTACCACCACTCACCTCATGCCCCAAATTCTAACTCAGAACTGAAATGTAAATTATAAACACAATTATATCCTTACTAACTTGATATGATAAATCCCTGGGTCAACTAACATAGGAAGAAATTGGTTTTATTTTTATTTAAAATAAATTAGTATGGTAGAAGTTAACTAGGATTAAGAAAGCAATGCTCTTCTGGGGGCACCTGGGTGGCTTAGTCCGTTAAGCGTCTGACTCTTGATTTCGGCTCAGGTCATGATCTCAGGGTTGTGGGATCAAACCCCACAACAGGCTCGGTATGGAGTCTGCTTGTCCTTCTTCTCCAACTCTCTCCTTCTCTCTCAAATAAATAAATAAATTTTTTTAAAAAGAGAAAGTAATACTCTTCTCTTTTTTATTGTTATTTTTACTATAGTTGTTTATAGGTGTTTCATACATTGTAATCGCCATTGCCTCTTGCCCTTTGTCCATAGCACATCTTTCTGGCATCTCCTTTTGATGAGTCATTTATATTGGTCAAATTGCCTGCCCTATGTATATTTCTTTTCAGTACAATTATGCCTCTGGCCGAGCTAGAAAGCCCAACTCCTGGCCACCTCCTAAGCACTGGCCATTGCTCATTGGACCTCAGAACACCTAAGGACCCCTGCAACAAATTGAGCCAATCAGATGCTTTCTCCGGAGTTAGGAATTAGATTCTAATCCACTTTTTTCAGTTGTTGAATTGAGAAAATAACGTGAAAGTACTGAAGTAGCTGTGTCTATAGTAGACATAAAAAAGTCAGTGTGGGGCGCCTGGGTGGCTCAGTGGGTTAAAGCCTCTGCTTTCGGCTCAGGTCATGATCTCAGGGTCCTGGGATCGAGGCCCGCATCGGGCTGTCTGCTCAGCTGGGAGCCTGCTTCCTCCTCTCCCCGTCTCTCTGCCTGCCTCTCTGCCTACTTGTAATCTCTCTCTCTGTGTCAAATAAATAAATAAAATCTTTAAAAAAAAAAAGTCAGTGTGCAGAGGAATAAGAAAAATGGGACAGATACCATGAGATAAGCAAAGAAGAGAGGCCATACCACACCCAAGATGGAGCTTCCTTTTCACTTTCTGAGCGTGAACTTGTTTTTGTTAACTGTGATACCTAACTGCACAAGGCATTGAGATATTTTTTAATCCTTCTATTAAATCTCCTCCCCCCTTTTTTCTTTTTTTTTCTTTTTTCTTCTTCTTTTTTTTTTTTTTTTGGCAAAGGCTGGTACAGGTGGGTTCTATTGCTTGTAATCTAAATAATGTTTCACCAGGGCAAGGCCATTTCATGAAATTACTTTTTGATCATTTGGTTTATTTTTATCTCTATCTGAATGAATAACTGGTTGTTTATTACATCTTCTCTTTTTGGTCCCCAATTTTCATTTGAGATCCAAACTAATTGGTATTATATACATAGAAAACCAGTTTATAAATTCCTATAATATAGTAGGTTAGAGTATTAAATGAATAAGCAATGCTTTGAACTAGGGAGAAAAATAAAACAAAATGCTTGAGTCAACAACTCATTGGATTACAGAAAATCCTTTCCAGACACATGCTGTTCTATGATCTTTTTTTTCTAAGGTAAACTAACAGATAGAGGCCCCAAATGAAGTAATAAATTGCCTTTGAAAAATCCCAAGGAAAAAAAGTATCATAAATCTATCCAAGCCTTGATTTATGCTACATTGTTTATAATTAACCACACAAGGAACTAAATCATAGAGACCATAATAGAATTATTTCCTTGAAAGAAACTTTTCAGAATGACCCACTGAGAGATTTTAGAGATCACTCTACAGCTAAGTTTTCCTGACTTGTGAGAATGTACTTTAAAATAGCACAATACTGGGAGATTTTATTTTACATGGGTACAGAATAAATCAGCTGTACTTAAAAAAAAATGTTTCTTGGAAATGATAGGATTCATGCAGCAACTTTAATGCCTGTGAGAAAAAGCTGAAAATTCTGTTCTTTTAAGTAGTAATTTCAGAAAATGATTCCTTTTTCCTTGCTTACTTGCAAAACCAATAGTAATTAAACGTCAGTAGGCAGGAGCAATTCAACTTCAGGGTTTTTAATAAGTAAAAATTTACATGGATACAGTCCCTTCTTGAATTTGCAGAACAATGAGTTAGTAGACAATCAGCTTAAATACCTACTTTGAAAGACAAAGCAAGAACACATGAAAAACATAATGACAAAGGCAGTTTTATTATGTATTTAGAAGCACAGACGCCTATGACAAATTCGAAACTGTACCCAAAAGACTGAGAACACAGTGCTAATGTGTGAGACCAAGACCAGGAAGAGCCGTGGTGGAAGAGGATCGTTGTGACCTGGATGCTTTGCAAAGGAAAATGTCCTCTGGTAAGAGGAATTAGGAATTTGGTCAGGTGTGTTTCCCTCTGAAGATACAATATAAGTAAATACTTGAAACATTTTTTCAATGGGAAATAAAACACAAAGTATCAGTTGATCTCAAAAAAGTGTAATTTGGAAAGAGTAGTTCCCAGGATGGGAATAGGCTGTGGAAGAAATGCTCTAAAGGATTTGAATGTAAATCATAGAAAGTATGTTGCCTCCTGCAATGTACATGATGGGAGTAGCAAGAGAGCCTGTTGTCAGCTTGAGAAAGAGCAAAAGCAAAGGAAGATCTGATGATGCAACATTTGTCCTTTAATCAGTTTTCTCTGAGAGGTTTGTGCTGTTGTCCAAATTCTTATTTTCTCCTGCTCTTCTTGACTGTTACAATCGTTAGCATTTGGGGGAGACTTAAATTTGGGAAACATGCCTAATCTTCCAAGGCTGAAGGGTGGTTTGGCAAGTAGCTCTTCCACCTTGCTTACACTGAACGTGGTAATGAAGTCTCTGAAGAAGGGAGGGGGTAAAGGGAAATTAAGATTCCTTTCCCAACTGCTTGGCTGGACCAGTGTTTCTCATACTACCTGTAGAGCTTTTTACATATGCAGAAGGCTACTTTGACTCCTCTGACATTCTGATTATGCTGATTAGGTAACTCTGGACAACGGGGAAGAGGTGGCCCTCAGCACTGTGACAAACACTTCACAGGCAGTTCTCACGAGCAGCCACAATTAAAACCTACGTATTAGATTCAGGGAGTACAGAAATACCCATTCCAAACAGGGTTACTTTTTCGACATGTACCTGTATTCATCTTGCTCTTTTCTTATGCTTTCCATTAGTTGTAATTGTTTAATTGTAATTTGGTGCCATACTGACCACTTGTACTTTTAGCATTCAACAACGTTCCTCAAACATAGTAGTCAACCACTAAGTGTTTGCTAAATGCATCTTTCAAACCTGATGTCAATATACATGTTACTACTTTCAAAGTAGTAAACCTGAAAGCTTGAAACCCCCTTAAATTACTCAGAGAATTATCAGAAATAGCCCTCAGGACCTTGTGTTGAGGTGAATATAGTATTTCACATCTATCGGTTTACTGATTTCAACAAATAGTCCTTTAGCAATCAAAATAGTGGTGACAGAATCTGTCACCTCACCCTTACAGGCTACTTAAAGGGCAATTGGAGAGTCACCCTCAACAAACTTTAGTCCATCCTTTATCACAGGCCGGCCCTAAAGAAGGAGCTCCAGATGATACATCAAACATTTGCTGATTGTCTTCTTTGACCATTTTCTTCATACACATTGCAGCACAATATAATCAGGTTAGCAATTTTGAAACAAAAACATACAATTTAAGCAGCTCTTATAGTATAAGAATAAGCATGGACATAGCCCCATCTCCCCTCTGTTCCTACAATTTCTAAATCAACTTTTTTTCTCTTTAACCTCATGCCGTGGAAAATAACTAAACCATCAATTCTTTTGCCTCTGTGAGAAAAATCTAATGAGAAAAATCAATAATACTTAAAGTATGGACTGAATTAGGCTTTCAAGTCATCACCTGATATGGGAAAAATCCATGTCATATTAATCTATAAGATAAAATGATGTAAAATCTTCAAAAAGGTGATCCATACTCTCTACTTTAAAGAGAACTTGAACGTTGCTGAGAGCACTAGATCATCTTCAGTGTTAATTTCTTCTATAATTTTTGGCTTAATCATTCATTGTTATACTAAGATGAGTTTGGGTTTGCAAATTTGTAAGGCATTTGCTACTAAAGGTAGCTTTTAGAAATTTGTACAAAATCAGGCATCAAGGAGAAAATTGCACAATTTGAGGGTAACCCAAAATTTAGTATGGGACAGAGTGTTCTGCCACTGTTTTTAAGATGAGGACATGTGCTTCGAAGTGAACCAAATCATGTATTTTCACTATTCACAGTTGTCCCAACATGTGTTTCTGTGTTTGTTTATAAATGTAGGTACGCTCTCCTAAGTAGAAGTTGTTAATGGCTGTAGGTCTCTCCACCCACAATTTCCCTACTAGATAGCACGTTACAACGAAAGCAAGTTCTAGATCAAATTCTGTTACTGTCGGTGAGGCTAACAATGGGCTCCAGAGCATAAATCATCCTTTTCTGTAAGCTCTGTGAATTTGTGTTCTATGCCCTAAGTACTTCATTAAGTATCTTGGCTGAGAGGTTCACTCCATTGTAAAGTGGTGATGTTTTAAGACATCTCTGGTGAAGGGGCTCCTGGGTGGTTCCAATGGTTAAGAGTTTGACTCTTAATTTTGGCTCAGGTCATGATCTCAGAATTGTGAGATTGAGGGCTATGTAGGACTCTGTGCTGGGTGTAGAGGTTGCTTAATATTCTTTCTCCCTCTCCTTCTGCCCCTCTCCCCAGCTCACGTGCTCCCACACTTACTCTATCCCCTCTTTAAAAAAAGATGGCTCAAGCATACTTTTGATTGGCTCAGGCATCACATTTCATTAAGGGGTAGACATAGAACCAATGGGATTCCTGACCTAAGGAATTACTCTTGAGGTAGAAGACTGGTAGACTCTTCAGTTTCTTCTGCTCCCTTCATGCAATGGAGAATACTGTATCAGTGTAGTATTTTAAACCAACCCACATACTATAAACAAATTCATTGTACCAATGAAATACTAATTCTTACATTTACATTGATTTATAAACTTGATAGTGAGGACCCAGATAGCAATAATTGAAGCACTGATGGTAGTTGGGATAGGATTTCTGATGGGAGCATTTCAAAGGCTTGTGAACCACCTCTGGTATGTCTGTTTGTGATTAGAACACTTCAAAGATGAACCAACTTTCCACAGTTATATAATTTTCTCATTCACAAGTGTATCATGCTGAATTTTCAAGCAAATTAAATGCAATGTATCAATATAGTAAGAGAGTTTATGAGACAGGATTTAGAGTTGCCTTTAGATCAGGATGTAGTGTGGGCATTTACCTCAAAACAGTGCTTCCACTGTTAGAAACATCTGCAGAACACTCATAATGCTGCCCCCATACCCCGTGCAGTTTGCTTGTTCTTTCTACCCAACAGAGGCTAAAGATGATCCTGCTACCACTGGTCACTTTCTCACCTAATCTTGCCATGTGCTATGGCCTCCATGTTGCTGTCACATCCAAATTCATATGCTGAAATCCTAATCCCCAAGGTGATGGTATTAGGTACTGGGGACTTTGGAAAATGATTACGTCATGAGGACAGAGTCCTTGAATAGAATTAATGCCCTTATAAAAGAGACCCTAGAGAGCTTGCTTACCCGTTTTGCCTTGTGTGTATACAGTGAAAAGACAGCCATTGGTGAGGAAGCAGTTCTCACCAGAACTGAACCTGCCAGTGCTATGATCTTAGACTTCTAACCTCCAAAACTGTGAGAAGTCAGTTTCTGTTTTTTATAAGTTACCCTGTCTGTGGTATTTTGTTATAGCAGCCAGAATGGATGAAGAAACTGTGGGATATTGAAAAGGGAATTTTACTTGGTGTTCTGTCATCCAGAATGTAATGGGGTTTGTGTATCATGATCATCAGTAAAATGTGGAAAGGAAGATGTCCTTCTATAACCAGGAGCCCTGCCAGAAGCCTAGTCTGAACTAGGGTAGAAACTCTTTATTCTTCACCTGTCAGAAGGCCTTTGGAAACCCTGGACTAAACTGGATCAATTCACCACCAGTCACTGGCAGTTAATCAGTTTTTTGGACATGGAGACATGCTTCCTGGAATCAGTCCAAATGCTTACCCAATCTCTTGCCAAATGATTCAAAACTACCATATTGCTGCTTTGTTGTTTTCAAACTGCAACCCAGCAGACAATTATTCTTTTAAGTGTAACAGCTTTTATTGCCTCTAAAATATTTACCTAAAACACTACCGGGCCAAGGTGTGAATGGAAGGTGGGTGGAGAAGCAGACCAGTCATTGTGAGGGCACCATCCCCATTTCCCATGTCCCCATAACTCTTCCTGGGACGTGCAATTCCTTTCAGTCTCCTGCTTCATCTGTAAACAGCTTCTGTCCTGCTTGGGAAGGTTTCCTCAGCATCCCTTCTGCCCACAAACAGTAGAGAGTGGACAAGAATTTACAGAGTCATATCTAATTAAAAGACTCTCTGCTAGACAGAGTGATGTCTTGCAGTCCTCTGGTGCCCCCAGAAGGAGGCAGAAGAGCAGTCAGCTTCTCACATGCCCCCCAAATTGGCCATGAATGTAACCTTGGGGGCAGACAGAACTTGCTGGAGTTAGGGTGCTTTGATAGCACTCTGAGGAAGTGACTGAAAAGAGGAGGCTGGGTGGACCACTCAGCTGGCCTCCCTGCTGCGGACGGTCAGCTCAGAAGGGATCATGGGAGGCCTGCACAAAATGGGCAGAAGCCATGCAGAGGCATTCAGTAAAACTCCAGTCAAGCATCAACACCAGGGGAAGAGAGAGTGTGGGCAGTCTGGAAGGGCTGAATTTTAAAGCTACGTTGCCTAAGAAAGCATAGAAATTGACAGAGCTCACCTAGGAGCAAGTACGTTAAATTTTCCACATTAGGCAGAAGAAATGTTTCAATCAAAAGTCGTCAGATGGAAATAGTTAAAGAAATAGACATATACAAATATAAATATAACTATATATATAATTGTGATATATGTAAAGTATGACTATGAAATGTATATGAGATTTAAGAGCTGTAGATCATTATAAGATTATATATTATAAATATATATATCATAAATTATAATTACCACAATTGTAAGACAATTGCAATTACAAGATAAGATAATCATAAGATATATCACAGATTTTACATATATAATTTCATAATCATGTAGTCCATAAGCCCCAGGATGATGTAGATATAAATAAATGTATGATTTATGATATATCAATATCAATATAGATATACCAGAGTTTGTGGACTCCATGACTGAAATTTGAACTCTTGATGATTTAAAAAAATCTTCTCCAGATGATTTACTCATCCAGCTGACTTTTATGTAACAGTTCTTTTTTTTTTTTTTTTAAGATTTTATTTATTTGACAGAGAGAGAGAGAGAACACAGCAGGGGGAGTGGCAAGCAGAGGGAGAAGCAGGCTCCCTACAGTGCAGGGGAAGCCTAATGTGGGACTCTATCCCAGGATTCCAGGGTCATGACCTGAGCCAAAGGCAGTGGCTTAACCAACTGAGCCATCCAGGCGCCCCTTATGTAACAGTTCTAACTTTATGCAAGTTGGGCTTATCTGGGATGAAAGTAGTCTCGAAAATAGGCTCTTTGAAGAACTGTACAAAGCATAACATTTTTATGACCAAAGTGAACAGGACCGAAGTGAACAGGAACAAGGCATGTACTGATTGCTTAAAGCAGGGTTACTTTCTGTATGTGGAGCAAAGGGAAGTCTTGGAGCCAGGGTAACTGGTGCTGATTGGCTGACCTAGGCCTTTGTTGTCTGGAAGAGCTGAACAAAGAAACTTGTGTTGGTTTGCTGACAGATACATACAGATCTATCTATTATCTATCTATCTATCTATCTATCTATCTATCTATCTACAGATATATGCAGATCATCACATTCTATTTCTTTCCTTTTTCTTTCTTTCCTTTTTTTTTTT